>PVKA01001192.1:0-102893 GCA_004027165.1 Ctenomys sociabilis
GCCGTGACTCATCCACATGGATGACACAGACAAAGGAACTACAGAATAATGTACAGGACTACAAGATAAACCCTGAGAGGACTTCACTGACCACATAGGAAATATAAAGTTCATGTGTTGGTATATAAGTCTTGATCTACCTAGGTCTTAACCATCCAGCAGAAAAGTATAAAAATGAAGTATACATCGTGAGGCCATATTAAGCTGAGCTATAAATAGCTATGGTCAACAATTTCTTTGAGTAACTCACTATGGTTGTGGAATGCTGGACGGTGTTGGATTGTGTTGTCAAGTTCAAGCACCTAAACTAGTTGAATGCCAATGGAGTGCCCACTTTTGACAGGTGTAGACAAAGGAAGGGATGTAGAAAGAAAAAATCATGATGTGTGTGTATAGACAGTACAGTTGGGATAGATAACGCTGTGCTTCTACACAATTCTATGAGAGGCAAGATCTGCACTAATGGTGGTTGGACAGGATATTATGTCAGCTTCTAGTACTATAGTCATCCACTAGGAAAATAATTATTGAATTTTTGATATAATTCAGGTATAAAAAATAAGTAAGCAGCTACACTCTTAATTCACTGATAAGAGATATCTGCTAAAATAATATCTGTAAATATAATATCATGTATGCACCTTGTACAATACCAAAATGTTATGAAAACAGTTTGCAATGTATTAATTTATCGAATCTATATTGTTAAGGTGTCTTGAAACTGTCTGAGTGACATTTGTACTTCAATAAAATGAAAGGAAAAAAAAAAGAGAGAAGGGATGGGAAGATAGCTCAGCAGTCTAAGTGCATGTCTGGCACGTGTGAGGATCTGTGCTCAATCCCTTATAATGCATACAGTGCCAGGCCCAGGTGCTGAGCCAACCACCAAAACTGGGTATGGTGGCCCAGACCTGTAATCCCAGTGCTGGGGAGGCTGAGACAGAAGGATCACTACAAGTCTGAACTTCGTAGTAAGACCCTGTACCAAATAAAAACAGTACAGGAAGGACTGTGATGATCTCCAGTCACCATTAAGGCCCTCTCAGAATTCTTTTCCTTTCACTTTGGAGCAAGCTCAGAGCATACTCCTCAGGACCACAGAGTCTCAGATCTTGAAGTAGCAGCTCAGGTACAGCGCCCAACTCTTCAGCCATGCTGCTTTTGTGACCATGCGCCTGACTTAGTCTCTGATTAGCAGCAAGAACGGCTGCGATCAGGCACCAAAGCAGGGACCACAGGAAGCGGTAGGGTCAGTGGGGCTCAGCCGCTCATGTGGCTCTGGCCTAGCAGCTCAAGACCACACATAGCTCAGCCTCCCATGCTTGTTGGCTGAGACAGAACAGTAAGAAAGAACTCCAACCCTGTCTTGCAACCACCAGCTCTGGAAGTGCTCCAGGGCAAGCCTTCATGCCTCCGAGTCTGGTTTCCTCATGTGCCAAGTGGGGCGATGTTCCTGGCATTGTGGGGAGGTTTGAGTCTTTGGGGAGATGCTGAGTATAAGGTGTCTGTGCAAGCCAGCCGAGCCTTCAGTGTAAAGAGATGGGTAGCTGCCAGGCCAGAGCCACATGAGCAGCTGGGCCCCGCTGACCCCAGAGGGCATTCCTGGTCTTTTGTTTTCCTGGTGTCTGAGAAATGCAAATTCTGACTTCTCGCTCTTACTATCTGGAATGGACACACATGGCATTCACACAAAGACAAACTAGCATTCAGTCTGCTGCGTGCACACTGTCCCTGCCTCTCTGCTCCCACAGGACCCAGTCTCCTAGCCCCCTCGCTTGTGGGAAGGTTGATCATAGGTAACGGCCTCACTTCTCTCCTGAGGTACCAGATATAGCACCTGAAGTCAAGGACAGTAACAATAGCAACACAGTTACTGGTTCACTGGGGACCTCTGAGCTGAACATTTCATGAAAATTATGTTATGATCAACATTGCAAAACAGGAATTGCTGTTTCACAGATGAAGGAATGGAGGCCTAAAGATGTGCAGTCTCTGTCTCAAGTCATGGAAGTGCCAAGGTATGGGAAGCCAGCACTGAAGCCCAGGTCTGCTCACATGCATAGACTTTGGCTTCTGCTATTCACTACACAAGCTGAGCCTGCTGAAGAGAATCCAAACTGGGCGATTATGGTGGGCCTGGCAGGTTAGCAGAGCACACTAGTGAGAGCATGGAACCCTCCCAGATAGAAGATGGATAATGGACAGATTTATAGATGATTGATTCATTATACGTAGGTATGATCAATGCAGAGATGAATGAACAGTTGACAAATGAAAAATGGACAATGGACGGACAGGTTACATGGGTGAAAAAGAAATGAATGGAGAAATGGATAAATGACAGATTAAATGATTGTTAATAGATGTAAGATATCCTTTCCGTTTTTATTAATCTTAGTTTATGTTTCTCTAGCCTTCCCCATGTGCATCGTTCACCAGCCTGCGATGTGTGGCCAAGCCTTCTCCACAGAGCAAATCATTGTACAGAGAACTGGCACATACCATGGTCAAGATGCCTCTCCTGAAATCCTCCCTCTGTGTTGTTTTTAAAGTGGAAGGACAATTTTAAGACCACACACAGCTTTCAAAGTACTACAATAAAAAACAGAATCTATCTATACTTCTATGATTTTTTCAAACTTCTTGCAGTTACTTTGCCAGACCTGATAGAGGAGGATTTTTTTTTCTTTTTTTAATGACTTCCATTAGCTTTCAATTAAGTAGGGCCAGCGAAATAGCTCAGCAGACTAAGCACCTACTCCAGCAAGCACAGGGACTGAGGTTTGATCCTTGGTACCACATGCCACACCTACCTCATCCTCAGGCGTACTGAGCAACCACTAAGACTGGGCGTGGTGATGCACACCTATAATCTTAGCACTGGGGAGGCTGAAACAGGAGGAGCACTACAGGTCTGAGCTGTGTAATGAGACCTTGTACCAAGTAAATTAAAAATAATAATAATAAAATAAAGTAACATCCAAACTTGATTTCAACATCTGGCCTCAGTTATGTCTTCCAGGAAATAATCCTCTTCTTGCATGCCTGTGATACAAATACATTGTTATTACAAAATGTTAACATGATACCATTTCCAAGTCCCAAAGAAATCATGGCTTGATTTGATTAGGATTCACTTCATGCAATAAATAATCACACAAAATAGGTGTGTTCCATCACATTTGCCAAGTACTGACATTCTCTCTTGTGAAATCCATCTGACATTTCATAATGAAGGATGAGAGGGAAAAGAGCAGAAGCTGAGCTACTTCTGCTCCTTCATCTTTCCACATGAGATACTCCCAGAACTGCTGAGACCACTTAGGCAAAGATGCCCAGGTGCTCCCTAGGAGGAAGCGAGATGCTACTCTCCCTGCCCAAATGGAAGAGGAATTGGGAAAATGAGGTGCACGCTGTTTCTGCATCTATAACTCCAACCCTCTAGATCAGATGGCCTGTCAATAGAGAAAATTACAAATGTACTCACCTGGCTGACATCTATTAGTAACTTCTAACATGAGGTTTATTTCTATTAGATGGCAACCTCAATCCAGAGAAGACATCACTGCCATATGCACTTTCTAAAGCTGTACATGTGCTGTCACACAGCCCACACTACACCACACAGTAAGATCCTGAAGAGGTGGTGACTTGGCCTGGGATGAAAATGTATTCACCATATAAAATGCAATTAAATGACTCTCCTGTTTCTGCCTTACACAAGGAAGAGGTCCACAGGAAGCCAAACCAATTTAGACCAAAGAATTCTGAGTCAATTTAGTTTAATTATGAGAGCTGAACACTACTACAGATTCTGCCCCGTTAATAAATGATCTTGGTTAATGACTGATTCTGGTTAAATTGTAGCTCTTCCACCAACCACTTTCTTTATTGCAAACTTCTCAAAAAATTGGCTAAGTAGAGTTAATAGAAAACATGTGTATGAACTGAATTCATAAAAAGGTTCACACATGTACTTGGAGAAGCAGATTGAAGGTGACCAGTTAGGGAGGGTGGGTTTTAACATTTCTTTTTACAAACACGTTCAAGTTTAAGCACATATTGATGTATGAATTGTAGCCCTCCTCACTACATCCAGCCCTACACAAATGTGGCCTCCTCAGTGCCCCTGAGACTCATGTTCCTCAGCTGCATCCCTCCAAAGTTCACACTCTGGAACAGGGCAAAGCTCACTCCCTGCCTGTCCCCAGAGTCCCGCATGGTGTCACTTGCACTTCCTCCTTGGCCTCCAGCAGGCACATAAGTCTGCCTGCCCCTCTCTGAACTGTACGAGTCCAACAGTGAAACCTCAAACTGAGCATCCACAGAGGCTGGAGGCATATCAGACCCAGAGGAAAGTCACAGATAAGATGCCAGTGCGAGGTGAATCCAGGGGTCCTTTCACCTTGCAGGCAAGGGAGACTGAGAAGCTCCATGTGGCACTTTTATTGCCTCTCATTAGTGAAAACTGACCTCCACTGTGGCACTTCAGCTTCAGGGCACCAAAGAAACTATCCCTTCTCTAGACAGCTGTATTCTGTGAGACCAAGAGGGGTTAGTCAAAAGAAGACAGAGCAAGAGCGAGTTTTAGGGACATCATGAGGAGTTGGAAACAATTAGGAAACACTGTTGAAACTTAATACGGCTCCATTTTGCATGGGATCCACTTCTCTCCTCTTTATTGTATGATCTCATGTATATGAAATTTCTAGAATAGGTAAATCCACATAGACAAGAGAGTAGCTTTCAAAGTTCAGGAAGGGTGGGAAGTGTCTGTGATGGGGATAGGGTTTCTATGAGGTGATGAATTTTCTGCAGAGAGGTGGTGCTGCTGTCATCCAGCATTGTGATGGAGGAGATGAAGGAAGGGAAGAGTCACAAGGTGAACTTGGCTATCCCATGCCCTCTGAGCTGCTTTCCCACAATCCTGAAGGACCTGAAATCTCAGGCAGAGCAAGGAGCTGACTGGGTGAATGGCTCAGGCACAATAAGAACAAGAGCTTGGAAGGACTACCAGACCCACTGACTGCAGAGGAGAAAGGGGCACAAATGTCCTTTACACCATCTGCCCCAATAAAATTGAGGCTGACTAAACAAGCAGTGCTCCAAGGGCACATACCTGTTACTTATCACCTTGTGTTTCTCATGTACTAAATACGCAAAATGTGTTTCTACCACCAGGAATTGTTTAGAAGCTCCACAAACCTTATTCATGCCTCATGAAAGAAAAACCAAAATGCAAAATCAAAATATACAAGCATTTCCCATTTAATGACAAGAGTCCATCCCTGCCACTAGGTCATTAAATGAATCTGTCACTAGATGAAGAGTTACATATAGTATGTACATTACAATATTCAGAACAAAGAAAACTCCAACGTAATGACTTAGATTTTATTTGCATAAGTCTTATAGGCAGTACTGCAATACAGAACAAAAGATAAAACTGCAGCACTGCTCTGTACAGGACAATCAGCCAGAACACCAGCACTGTACTGAAGAAGCCATCATCAGGCCGCACTGCCCCTCACATCCCTGCATCATAAGTCTGGGGGGGGTGCACACGAGTCTGAACGGATGACCATAGTCATAAGTCAGAATGGTCATTAAACAGGTGGGTCATTCAATGAGGTGTATCTGTGCCATGTCATTAGCTCTCCAGACAAAACTCTCAGCAGACACACCTCACAGCTCTGAGCATAGAGATGAGTAGCTGGCACACAGAGCCTGCCACCCAGAATGTCTGGGCGGACAGTTGTGCTACAAGCCAGCACGCTGCCCATTCCTGAAGCCTCGTTCTAGCTGCATACAAAGGACTGCTCCTGTAAGCAGCCTGCAAGAGTCACGCTGAAGAGCTGTGCAGCCGCCTATGTGCCAGTTGGTCGCCCAGGGAGCTGAGTGCTCTGAAGGGAAGCCAGGCCCACTCACCCCAGGCACAGCAGCACTGCGCAGCAACATGTAGGGCCTGCACATACCTGGAGAGGGTGAGGTGCTCAGGCACCCAGGCAACCTCACGCTGTGTGGGTCACCACTGCTCACGTGCTCAGCCAGACACCAAGGGTAACTCCAGCCCTGCCATGATAGCCCAGGAGCTGGGTTCCACATCACGGCGTTCCTGCTAGTTTTGTAAAGAGCTGTGGCTTCTGACAGTATCAAATCAGGTTTCCAGCTAAACACATGGCCTTTACTCTGAGGGAAGATGCTCATTTTTCCCAGTTAAACAGTGGGAGGGAGAGGGAAAACCTAAGTAAGTCAATCTCATAAGATGTTCTCGAGAAAAATCTATTATTTCTTTTTATTGTTCCTGCTTTATCCAACATTGCTTGACCCCAACTCAAGATGTGATTGTTATTAAGGGAATTATCAGACAAGAGAGATGCTGGCCAGGGGGGAAAAAATCAATAAATGCAGACAGAAAATACAGTTGCAGACAGTGGTAGATGCCAGATGGAGCTAGAAAGAAGTGGCCTGCCCCTAATTAGGTGAACAACCACAGAAAAGTCATTTTTGTCTTGCCCCTCTGGGCTCCTATGAAAGATAACTCTACTGCTATAATGTGAATGTTGATTTTCCCAAAAAATTCATATACTGGAACCTGATGCTGACATAGTACTAAAAAGAGGAGGGTCTTTTGGAAGCCATTAAGTCATAAAGACTCTGCCCTTACAAGAGAGGTCTCAAAAAACTCATAAGCCCCTCCACCACAGGAAGAGAAGGCTCCTTCACGAAGAACAGGCCCTCACAAGGAACCAGACCTGCTGGTATCTTCTTCACCTTGCACTTCCCAGATTCAAGAACTGTAAGCAATGCATTTCTGCTGGTCATAAATTACTCACCCCAAACAGATTAAGCTACCTATCACTGCTCCCAAGGAAAGCCCCATCTTATGTACATTCACATACATAAGAGCTATCCATGATAAAGAGCAATCCTTGTTCTGAAGGAAGAATGTTTCATAGGCGATCAGTGGTTTAGAATAGCTCTTCTGAGACTAATGGCCTATGAGCTCATTCGCTGAACAGGGCCCTCATCACTTTTAGGGATCACCACAGGCTTTTGTGTGAAGGAGTGATGAAGTCTCTTCATTATTTATCAGTCTGACACTGCCTAAGACTACATGCTTCTTGGCTATAGTTACTCTTCCCTAGTTGAGATGTCTACGTAAATCCTTCATTTGTGTTCTTACAATTCCCTTGTCTATTGTACTACCCTTCCATTCATTAAACCCCAGAAATTGGGCCTCAGGAGAAATGGAAGAAAAAATTTAAATCACAGCAATAAAAAGGACTGAGCATGGAAAGGCTGGAATAGTGACTCTCGAAAATATGCAGCTGGGTGTGGCGGCACACACATGCAGGCTCGGCACTTGGGAGGCTGAGGCAGGAAGACTACAAAGTGAGGCCCTCTCTCAATGTATGGTATGAAAAGCCAGATAGGAAAGACTGTGTGCATGATGCCGTTTATGTGATATATAACAACAGATCAAGATACCTATGACAACAGACATCACAGTGAAACAAAATGACACTGTAAGACATTTAGGCACAAAAGCTCTATTTTACATTTCATTAAAAGTTTTATTTCTATTAAAAGAATACAATTGACACCCAAATTTCTATTTTATTTGTTATAGTCCTAAAATAAAAGCTTAGTGTAATTTCTAATTATAATTGTTAATTTCATTTCTGTTTTTAAAACATAATTCACAGGTAGGTAATGATTCATAGCCTTCCTTTTCAAAACAGCAGGCTCTTGGCGTTCAGGATGCATTCGAAAACCACCCCTGGAATAAGGGGTATCCAAGGATGCAGCCCCTGGGTTGGGGGCCCTTCTGCTCCAACAGAACATAAAGTGAATGGACACCTTGAAAAGCCAAGTGTATGGAACACAGAAGCTATGGATCTTAGCCAAGAGCGGCCTCAGGGAAGGCAGACCCCTAAAAGGAGTCTGGGCCTTAGTAATTTCCCCACTACATAAATGGATATATAGTCAGAGATGGAGCTAAGAATACAGAGACGACAGAGGCATAGCTAGAGATCTGGATGATTAGATTGGATGCAGATGACATGTTGATATGAATGTGTGTTTGCTGGTCCTATTAAGCCTCATGTTTGCTAAATGTTTGTATGTTACAAAATAGTTTCCTCCCTCCTTACTTGATTCCTATGTGTGAATAGCAAACAGACCCATACTCCTCAAAAGTCTCAAGAAATTACCTAATGCGATTAAAAGGAACAAGTACAGAGTCACTGGAACGTCGCACCTGCCACCCCAGTGAGTTATTGGCCTCTTAAACATCTATAACCCACCCCGTCAGTGATATCCTTTATTTACCCTTAAGGCACTTGGCAGCTGCTAAATGGCTGTCTATGGCAGTTTGGTGGAAACAATAATAATACATTATAAATCAATGAAAATGAAGTTTTTGCTGTGATAATCTGATATAGATTTGCCAACATTTGTATGAAATTCAATTCTGTTTGATTGCATCAGCATATGCTTCATAGCACTTCTAGCACTATTGATTTTGAAGGTTCTTATCCATATGTCTAAATTATTTCTATTACATCTTTGCATTACTGTTTAGAAATAACCTAGGTAAACTGAAGCCATTTATCCCATTTTCAGTTGCTTTTTTTTTCTGGTTCATTCTAGTTAAATGCTCAGGTTTTATTCTGAATGGAAAGAAATGTCTTTCTTAAAAGTCTCCCTTTCTTTAACAATAGATAATGCCAAGCTATAATTGTAATGTGCCTATTTCCATTTTTAACTTTTATTGTTGTCATTATTATCATTGTTAAAACTTTCTGAGTACATCACTCAGAAAGTGATGTACTATTGTGAAGGGTCAGATTTTCAAATAGCACTTTAAATGATTTCAGAATCTACAACTACATATTAATCTTTTTCTTTAAAAAATGTGATGTACAATTCACATATTTGACTGTGCCGAATTTCCACTGCAGAACAAAAAGAAAAGACACTCAAAGGGGAAATTCTTGCATCTGTAAAGCAGATTTGCAAACTTGGCCTCACCTGCACAGCACTCTTGCTGTGGGGAGCAGGCTGTGTGCCCACAATGAAGAAGGGAACTGAGTCAGGAGCTGTGGGGTCAGGACTGTCCACACCTCTCCAGGGTCTACCAGGTGAAATCTCTTGGTATACACATTCATTTCTCCTTCACTCCGTTTTGAAGTGCCTTGTGTAGTGAGAACATGTGGGGAAAGGAAAGTTAATATATTCACATAATGAGGCATTTCTGCTTTAAAATGAAATTGATTTCTAAATAAGTGCATCAAGAAGTTAGCCTACCATATGGCCTTAAAGTATTTCGGAGTCTCAGTCTTTTCAGATTGCATGAGCTTCACTTGCACACTTGCAGCACTCCCACTCACATAGAACCTGCCAGCTTTTGTGAACCAACCTCCATAATGTAAGGAAAGCAATTTTTTATGGTAACCATAGCCTTTTAAAATGAAAATAAATCAAGGGTACCCAAGCCCACCAAAACTCCAGAGGTAAACATTCTCTGCCTTTAAAGATTGCTTCAGCAATTCCTATTCATTCTTCAAATTCATACCTGCATGTGAAACAAAAAATGTTCATCAAGTATCATATATCAATGTAAAACACATGATTTTTATCTTCTCTAAGATAAATTCTACTTATGAACAATAGATGGCCCACAATCATTTTCAAGAAAATGCAATATAAAAAGTTAAGTTGTTTTATTTCCTAATGCATCACTTTTTAAAATCTGCAGTTCTTAATTTTGAAACAATTCCTTTCGAAGGACAAAACAACAAGAGATACAACTGCTATAAGGCAACATGTGTCCCTCTCTGCAGGGTGGAAATGCTGGCTAAAAACAGAGAACCCAAAACAATGGAGGAAGCCTCAAGAGGCCATCTAGTCCGGCCAGGGCCTCCAAGCAATTGAGCCGGGACAATCCCAGACAGATGGTTGTCTCTTCTGTTCTTGCACATCTCCAGGGACAAGGAGCAAAGAAGCACCCTTGGGAACATGTTATGGGTTAAATAAGCCTTTCACCTGAGCTTCTTTGAGCTCTAAAACTAAGCTGAAAAAAGCAGAAAGCACATAAATATCTACATACCCAAAATGCATGTAAGTCTCTCTGCCTGTCAGAATTATGATTTATAACAAAGTTAGAGGTGGAGTGAGTTCTCTTAATTTCATTTGATAATAAGGCATCAGATTCTCTCCAAGATAAATAGATTTGGCAAAGCATATTTTTTTTAAATCAGACACCAACTTTATTTAACTGAATCTCAACCCAATCAAGGCCTCATCACATACATTTGCGCTGTTGGTGAATCCTCACCAAGAATTATCAATAACATCCTTTTAGTTGGTTTTTCATACGCACATAGAGCTTTAAGAAGTAAAAGCATAAAATTTTGTATTTTTAAGAAGTAAAAGCATAAAATTTTGTGATAAGATTTAAAGCTTTAAACATTCATGTGTAACATCATTAATAATTATTGTATATTTACTTGATAATCAAACAACTAGAAAGTTTAACAAAATAACTAATTTACAGACCAATTCCTACCACTTCTGGTTCAGCCTTGTACTTTATCAAGATCCCTTTTTTAAGAAATCATATATTGTGAGTTTGCAAATCAGTTTGTGCTTAATATATTCAATCCATGAGCACACTGAGCATTTACCAAGCACTGCTCTGGGACTGTCACAGATATGTTAAAGACAACATTAATGCAGGAAATGCAGACATTTGTAAGCTAACTATCTTGCTTGACATAGCCCACATTCTTATCATCTTTCTTTTATGAACTTAAAGGCTGAAGCACCAATAAAGTGAAGCCTCTTCTATATTCTAAAAGCCAGAATTTTTAGAGCTAGAAAATTAAGCATTTGCAAATATCAGTCTCCTGATATTTGTTGTCTGTTGTTCTTTTGTACACATAACTGCCTAAATACGATATCTTGGTGATAAAATGTACATTTTTATACTCTCAAGTTAAATTTAGCACCTGGGTCATACACAGATCCAATAAATATCTTCTGAGAATGACACTTAATATAAAGATGAGCCAAAGACAGACTCACTACCATAAAGACAGCCCTAGTTTTGACAGGGATTTTGATCAATCTCACAATATTAAAAATAAAAAGAGCCCTTTGTTTTTTACAGTACTCAGGATTGAACCCAGGGCCTGGTACATACTAGGCCAGTTGTCCGTCACTGAGCTACATAATCCCCAGCCTGGTTTATGTTTTTAAAATGCCACCCCTTGCCCATTGTGGAGTTCTTCTTACTCTTCTACCCACTCCTCTTAGTGTTTGGACACCCTTGCCATTCTAATGACCAGAGCAGAGCATGGTTGAGCCATGACTACATGGCTGACTTCTTACCCTCCATGCACACCCAGGGCTTCATGGTCCATGTGCCCTAGTGTGCTCAGGTTGCAGTTAGCAGTGTCTTGGAAGTCTGTTAAGGAGACTGTACCTAAGGAACACAAAAATCATCTTCTCCCTGCTCTGTACCAAGCCCCTATCTCTTCCATTTCTCCATGTGTATTATTCAATGGAGGCTATTTTCTTGGGAATTTTTAAAATGAAATAAAGATATACCTCACCTTTGTGAACCACTGTGAGGCCACACTGGTGCTTCTGGGCAGTAACAGCAACTGAAAGCAGGGATACTGTTGCTTGTAAGTCAGTGGTCTTGACTTCCAAACATGCTTAGAGAGCAAGCAGCTGAATATCACAGGACAGACTCCTGGTGGACAGGGACTCAGAGCTTCACTGATGGATCCACAAATCAGTGAAGACAAGTAGCAGAGTATGAGCCAAACATTTCACTAAATCAAATAAACAGGGCCATGAAAACCTGAGGACTTACTCCTATGGTTACGTTTTTTACTCTGTGTTCTTAAGTTCCACTCTAAGAAAAACTGTATTATTAAAATAGTCTCTTTTTGTTATTAAATGTCATTGCATTCATAAGAAGCCTGGAAATTGAAAGATGTTTTCAAATAATAGTGAGAGTCAACACTTGGCCCATAAGCTAGTGTGAGGTGAGATGGAGTCAATCTCCTGCATCCTAAAGCAGGCACCATGGGGTGCAAGGTAATGCAGGTGATGCCAACTCATTGTAGACACATATAGAAAGTTACCCTCTTGGCACACAAAGTGTGGCCTTGTAGAGCTGCAGGAGGCAGCACAGTACCTAGTGATTACCCTGTGGTTTGCCATGTGTGGGGTGTGGTGGGATTGGCACTTTTGTTGGCTGCAGAGACAATAAGACAAAGGCCCTCTCTTGTGCTCTGCAGCTGCTCCACAGAATCTCTCCTGGACATTTACAACTGCTGTGTCAGATGGGGCTGCTGATGGGGTGACCTACACCTCGAGTGCTTTTTCTTCAACCTTGGCTTTTTTTTCCTATTTCGCACATGCACTTTCTCACTTCTGCCCTGCCTCTTTCTCCTTTTTCAATCTTTTTCATCTCGCCCTTCTATTGTTATTCACCCTGTTTATTGCTTCAAGCAACCCTGACATACTGGACATCATCCGAAACTGCAAACGACAGGATGCAATAAGGTAGAGAATAGCCGCAATCTGAGGAAAGTTCTTCATTCACTCTTGCTTCTAACTCTCTGTCTTCTTATCCTACATAGAAAATAAAAAAATCAATACCACCTCACAGGGCTTGATAAAAGCACCAGCCGAGTACAGCAGGCATGCTGGATATAGTAAATTAAAGTGATCAAAATTTTCCAGTCGGCTCTGCCTGTAGCCTACATAAACTAACAGCCCTGTCTGCCTGGTGTCCATCAACTGGAAGCTTTATTTTATCTGGGCCTCTGATTATCTGGGGAATGAATACATATACCTGCCCAGGTCCGAGAGTCTCAATCTCAGTGCAAGAATAAGCGTGGCCGTGCAAGGACTTCACAGGGTGATGGGGAGGGGGCAAGCACCTGCTTTCACAGATGTGGGCATGAGAGAATTGTACAAGCAAGGATACTTGCTTGTTGGGCTCAGTGTGGTGGGGAAAGAAGCAATGGTTCATGCTGGGAAGGGCATAGTCTCACCAGACGGCCTCGACTCTGCCCTTCTCTAGCTATGTCAGCCAAGATCCTCCTCTGTAAAGCAGCAAGAACAGCCACGATAATGATAAAGAAGGAACACTGCAGATCCTTGATGCAAGAGTTTCAGAAACACTTACAGAACACCTTGTTAGACACCATTGACACAGCTTTCTTCCCCTTTGTGAGCAGGTGAACACACACACACACACACACACACATACACCATAAGAAGCTAGAATATTGCATGCTTTTTCATTTCTGTAGGAGGTAATTTTCCATCTAGGTAAATAGGCATTTAGTGTACATATTCTTGATAGACCAAATTATGAAAAAATGCCATTTTAATAGCAGCTTTTTGTATGCAATTTACTCACATAGAACAAGCATTTCATTTATCTTGGAACACAATTCACATTAACTTGACTAAATCCACTAGGTTGCCTTCAATAAGAGATGGAGTATCTCTGCTCTCTATGAGGACAGCTGAGGAGTCACTGACAGCACAAGCATTAACCCTGATCCCCCCCTCAAAATTGGTGACCTTTGCTAAGTAACTGACATTGGTCCAGTGTTGGGAATGAACTAATGATTCCCATCAACTGTCAGAGAAATCAAAAAGGGACCACAGAGCAAATCAGCATGCCCAGGCCAGCCATGGAGAAATCATGGGTAGCAGACAGATAGAGCAAGGGCCTGGGCTCAGACCACCTCACAAATTAAACCCCCTCATGCACACACACACGTTTCCAGTCCACACCACAGCCCCATCTGCCTCTGGGTTTATCTCAGAGCTAAATTTTGTGCTTCTGCAGCCACCTTACCTGAAAGCATTCTCACTCCAATAAACATTTTGAGCAACAAAAGAGAAGCCTTGGCCAGTGACCTGGAGCATCTGTACAGTCACTGTCAGGCCTGCTTCTAAAGGCCATGTGAGGGAGGCAGGAGGACCAGGGGGCCACAGAGTTGACATCAGAGCCCTCTTCCCATGGGGTTCTCCACTCTCAGCAAGGACACTCTCTGAGCTTAGGTTTTCCTGTACATAAAATTGGGAATAGACTGTTTTTTCATTTGCATAACAAACTTTCATCAAGCTGTACCTTATATAAGGCTTTGACCCTACTACTTCATTATTGCTCCCTGAAAAGTCACCTTCTTTGACTTTCCTTTGTTCTGCTCATATGTGTATTATATTCTATAATATGCTTATATTACAGATGTAATCACCTCATTAAACTATATTTATTTTTGATTGGTACATATTTATGGTACATAATGGTTACATTCATCTTAGAGCACTGACACATGTGCATAATCAACTTGATTCTTTATCCCTTTCGCCTCCCCTCCTCACTTTTTTCCCATTACATCTCCTGGAGGGGAAAGGGGATGTGATAGATAGATAGATAGATAGATAGATAGATAGATAGATAGATAGATAGATAGACAGACAGACAGACAGACAGACAGACAGACAGACAGACAGACAGACAGACAGACAGACAGACAGACAGACAGATAGATAGATAGATAGATAGATAGATAGATAGATAGATAGATAGATAGATAGATAGATAGATTTGTATCACCTAATGATCCTTTCCTTATAGGGAGGACTTGATACATGCACAACACATCAAAATTCCACCTTTTTAAAATCTCAGAAAGATACAAATAAAGAACAAAATCCCATTCCTCTGCCCTCCATCTCTGCCTCTTCATCCCCTTGGCTCTCTTCCTATCTGCTACAGATCAATCTCCCTCTGTCCTGTTGTCTGTCTTATATTTTGAGGTTCTCATGTGAAAGAAACCATGTGATATTTAAGCTTGTGTGCCTGATTTATTTCACTTAACATTATGGTCTCAAGGTGCTTTCATTTTCCTACAAAGAACTTAAGTTTATCCTTCTTAATGGCAGAGCACTACTCCACTGTGTACAAATGTAGTTTATCATTTCATCTATTGATGGACATGTAGGCTACTGCCAAGATTTAGCATGAATTGTGCTGCTATAAACACGGATTGCTGTAATATAATGACTTACACTTTCAGGAAGACAACTAGAAGAGAGATAGCTGAGCTAAATGGAATTTCTACTCTATGGTTTTGAGGAATCTTCATACTTACTTTCATAGTAGTTGTGCCAGTTTACACTACCACAAACAGTGAAAAAACATTCCTTTTTCTCCACAACTTCACAAGCATTTGTGATTACTTGATTTCTTTTTCTTTAACTCTTTTTTGGCAGAACTGGGGATTGGACTCAGGACCCTGTGCTTGCTGGGTAAGCACTTATTCTACTGACTGTCTGCCCAAAGGGATTTTTTATTCAGAACCGGGGATTGAACTCAGGCACTTGCACTTGCCAGTGAAGTGCTTAGTCTACTGAGCTATCTCCCTGGCCCCTTGATTTCTTGATGATAGCTATTCTTTCTTGGATGAGATAAAGTCTCAGTATTGTTTTAAATGGCATTTCTCTAATAGCCAGTGATGCTACACATTGACTCATATATTTAATGGCCATTTGTACTTCTGTGATGTGTCTATTTATTTCAGATACCCATTTTCTGTTGTTTTTTGGGTGGTTTGTTTGTTTTGTTTTTGAGACAGTTTTGCTATGTAGCTCAGGCTGGCCTGGAACACACTGTGTAGTCCAGGCTGGCCTCAAGTGCACAGTAATCCTTCTGCCTCAGCCTCCCTGGGACTAGAGTAAGATGCCCATTTTGTAATTGAGCCTTATTTGGGGGAGTCTAATTTTTTGAGTTCTCTTCTACATTCTAAATGTTAGTCCTTTATCAAGGGTACAGCTGGTAAAACTTTTTTCCCATTTTTAGGTTGTCTTTGCATTTTGTTGATGATTTCTTTTGCTGTGCAGAAGCTTTTTAATTTGATATTATCCCATTTTTTATTTTTGGTGTTATTTTTTGTGTAACTGTGTTCTGTTCAGAAAGTCCTTCCCTATACTGGTCTTCAAGAGTTTTACTTATTTTGTTTTTCTGCTAATTAGGTGTTTCTGTTTAAATATTTAGATCTTTGATCTATTTTGATTTTAGTTTAGTATTTGGTGAGAAATTTATGTCTAGGTTCAATATTTGACATGGAGGTTGCCAGTTTTCTCAGCACCATTTATTAAAGAGGCTATCTTTCCTCCAGAAAAAGTTTTAGGCCCTCTTGTCAAAGGTGAAGTAGCTGAGAGTTCTGGAGTTATTTCTGCATGTTCTCTTCTAGTCTTCTGATCAAGAAGTCTGAATATTTTTCCAACACCATGCTCTTCTTACCACTTTTGATTTATAATACAACTTTAAATCCAGGACTGTGAAACCCCTGCCTTCTCCTGTTAAGGATAATTGCTTTTGCTCTTTTGGGTCTTTTTTGGTTCCATATGAATTATAATATTGGTTTCCCTAGTTCTACGAGAAATACTATTGTTATTTTGATTGAGATTGTGTTAAATCTGTGTATCAGTTTAGAAGTATAGCCATTTTGATTATAAAGTTATGACCATCCAGGAACAAGGGATAGCTTTTCATTTTCTTATACCTTCATTGATCTTTTTCAGAGTACTGTAGTTTTCACGGTATAGGTCTTTTACTTCTTTGATGAGGTTAATTCCTAGGTATTTAATTTTTTAAACTACTGTGAAATAATTATTTCCATAATTTCCTTCTTGGGAAAATGAGACTTGTGTGCCATGATGATAAGCTTAGATTGACTGTATGCTAGAACATCTGGTATCTGAGCTCAAGGAGTAGCACCAATGCTTACTCCAAAATCCGAAATAATTTACCACAAACTAACCCAGTCTTCTCACCCAGTAACAGTTATTGACAAAAGGTTGGAGAGGAGATGGCAATGTGCACATGAGAAAAAAACAGAAAGACAGACACAGCAAATGCCCTAAATCAAACAAATACACAAGGAAACAGGCAGAGTTGTGACCGAGAGCCAAATACCCAGATTTGATTTCACCTCTTTTTCCCTGTGGAAAACAGCTGACCTTTAGAAACAAAGATCTTAATATGATGATTTTTCAAACATGTATAAACACAGATATATTACCCAGGCACGATGACACATGCCTGTAATTCCATCACTCTGGGAGGCTGAGGATGGAAGAACACAAATTCAAGCCCAATCTGTGTATCTCAGTGACTTCAGGAGACCCTGATTTTTAAAAAAGAAAATTAAAAAGAGCTATAAATACACCTCAGAGTGAAAGTCTTGGGTTTATCCATCAGTACTGTTTTTTTATATAAAGATTAACATAGTGAAGTGATCTGCACCCAGCAGCAGCAATTTTCAACATACATGGCCAATTATGTTATACCTCCCATGCCATTCCTATGCTACTGTACTAGTTAAAAACAAATCCAACACTGTATTTCATGTGCAAATATCTCTCCTTTTTAACATACATACTATCATTCCTACACTTAAAATATTTAACAACAATTCTTTATGTTAGCAAATATCTCTGATTTCTGCCTCCTTACAGTTTATTTATCTGAACCACAGATAAACTTCCCAAAGGACAAAATCTGGGATATAAGATGACACTGAGCCCTCTTTACAGACATAAAACACAGCTGCCCATATTTTCAGTTGCTCTATAAGTGCTCATCTGTTACCCTATTGTCCCTTGCAGCCTTCACTGACCCTGGACATTACCCTCCTGAGTTGGACATCACCACCAGGAGGACCCTGCCATGTCACAGCAACCTCCAGGCTGACTCCAGTGAGGTTCTGGTACTGGAAGCTGCCATCTGCAATGTAGGCGTTTTTAGCTTTGCAAAGTTTTCTTTTGGTTCCAATTTTCTACCTCAGATCCCTGGCTACAATAGGCAATTAATGTCCAGAGACACTCTCTTAGCAACACATAAACTTCAAAGCAGAAATGGTCCATCCTCTGCTGCCAGACGGAGACAAGCAGGTGAGAGGCATGTTCTTTCCCTCCACACCTGTCTGACAAGCTGCTCAGTGCAGTTCTTACTCATTAAACTTCCATCCTGCCCGATCTCCTTTCTGAATTCTGCCTCAATATGTAAAGAGATTCTTCCACACACACTGGAGGACCAAGTCAAAGTACCTAATCTGTCTTTATCACTTTGTAATCCTATGTTCATCCCCTTCTTCACAGCACTTCCCCAAATATGGCCATCTATATATGTGAAAATAATAAACTTGTCTATACAAGGCACAGTCCAGTGAGGGTGAATTGCAATGCAGGAATCAGTTTTTGCTCACCCATCAGCTGCCCTGATCCCTATAGAGGGTCAAGGCCAACTCACAGTGATTGGCCTACAGGGTTACTGGTTGATATCCCCAGCCCCCTTTCTTCTTTCTCTCCCAAGCTATTTTTAGTCATGAACTTGGCTTTGCCACTGGGAAACTATAATCTACACAATTCAGCTCCTCCTATGCCTTTAGAGCACATACCAAGAGATTCCATGCGGACATCAGGAGTCATGCCTAGAACCCAGAGCCCCTTGGCTCCAGAGCTATTTCCCTTGTCAGACAAGTGTGGAAATCCTGCCTTGGCCTTCAGCAATTCTTCTTCACACTGAGGCTCAAGGACAGACAGCACTGTTGTCAAGGCACAAATGAAGTTCTGTGTTGCTGACCTCAGATCTCAACCTAATATCAGCTAATACCACAAAGCCTCACAACTCACACTTACTCACATGGCTATACTGTAAGTTTCAGGATGGGATTGATGCTTTGTTTTTACAAATAAATATAGCATCTTCTTACTGTCTTACATTTGAAAGGTGCAATTTCATTTCAATCACATGAATGTTATTTTAATCCAATTATTAAAAAATATCTAAACCAAATAAAAGTCATTCTTTCACTATGATGTTGCAGATGATTGAAGGACTTTACTTAAATAATCTCTTTTCATATAGTTGAAGGCATTTGTGGAAAATAAATCCAGTTTGAGATATAAAGGAATTTAATCTGTATCTAGTTAATGGCACATCTAAAGGCAATTTTGAGGGCCAGCCAAATAGCTCAGTGGAGTGAAGCTTCTGCGAACAGGCTCAGGGGGTTTGATTCCCAGGTCTGCAATGCCAGCCCCAACCCCGGGGTGTGCTAAAACAACAATTGAGACTGTGGCATGTACCTATAATCCCAATTCTTGGGAGGCTGTAAACAGGTGGATCACTATGAGTTTGATCTAGTAGTGAGACCCTGAACACCCTGTAGACCTTCCCTAAAATACAAAAAATAAAATAAAAATAAATAAAGACAATTCTGGTCAGGTGTAATCCTCTAAATGAAAATACTATTCAACTAGCAGCCCTGTTTGGGTTAGGGATTTGTTCAGGTAAAATTCATGACTCAAGAAGTTTTTATCTAACGAGTTGCAGGACTTAAGGACACCAGATCCTAAGGATTTGTTAAGGAGGGGGCTATATATGGTGACCATTTGACTCTGTCAGCCTGTGATTTTCTGGCACATCCTGTGGGAATAGAGGCAATGGTATGAAACAAACATGCAGGAGCTCAATTTTGCATTTCTAGGATGAGGCTGTGAGTCTACACCCTAGTCAAAGTTATGATGAGCTCAGAATTCAGAGAATGCAGAGAACTCCAACAACCCTTGAAGTATGGTTTGTCTCTTTACATTTTAATTAAAACATATCCTAAAAATGTGTAGATGATAAATTTTTTTAATGTCTTGGGTGTTTTCATTCTTCCATTTTTAACAGATTTGAGAATAATCTTCCCCAGTGTTATTAAATATCCTTCTAAACAGGCCTATCTTTAGAAACCATTGTATACAATGGTATGGACATAGCCTCACTATTTAAACTCATTCTATGATGAGCATTTAGTTATTGTATGGTGAGTGATGGTCTACTGCAGAGAATATCTTAATATCTCAATGTCTTTCACTCATCTTATTATTTTCTTAGGGTAACATCCTAGTGGCAGACTTTATCAGGCAAATACTCTCTGGTTTTAATCAGTGAAAACCTCCCAGGTTTTCTGGTTCCCCCATAGCCCAGTCTGGAGCACTCTACTGGAACATTCTTGGATAAGGAGCCAAGATGCCAAAACCTCTAGCCAGGTGTGAATCCATATCCCACCATCAACCCCATCACTGACCTGGATTAACTTCTGGTCACAGAAAATGGAATTTGTTGCTACCCTTTATGGGTATTGACAGGAAACTAGGACGCTTAGGAATCCACAAAAGAAAGGCTGCATATCAGAAGTGACTTGGCAGGCAGGTGCCTCATTTGTCAGGAGTCACAAAAGTTCCTCCCACTTTTGTTACCATCTGCTTATCTGCACTTTAATGTTAGCACCTATATCTGGAAGAAGTGCTATCAAGGTGAACAAATCAAATTCTTCATCTCAAGATCTTCCATCTTTCTAAACTCAAGCTTGGGAACTCCAAAAACCAAGAACTCATCAACACCTATCTGTTCTACTCCAGTGTCTTCCAGATCAACCTTCCAGAGCACTTCTCCTGATTTTTGATACAGCAGCTATATGACACAGATAAGCATGTTTCTCTTGTGAAATTCTCACTGATCTTGGTTAACACTAAGCTCAAACTTCCTGGACTGTGATATCTGGAAAAGAAGACACCCAACCAAATAACTAACCAGCATTCACTAAGATGTAGTGTCCACTCTTCTTGAAAGACAAAAAATGACATGTCACAGACAGCAAGATTTCCATGCACTTTGGGGCTTTCTGAGAAAGTCCAAAGAACACTGAAGAAGCTTCAGGTACAGTTACATGTCCCTCTGCACACAAGGGAAGGACTAGGAGCAATGTCAGATGGCAGAATGACCAAAAGACAGAGAAAGGAAGGAGCCTACTACTGGGACTGCTTGGAAGGAAAAGCCAAAGAGCTGTATGCACGTGTATCTGATACTCTATTCTCATCCCCAAAAGTCTCAAAAACAAAAAACTTCCCTGCCTGTCTTTGTTTTGGGTGAACTAATAAAGCAAGGGAAATTCAACACTTGATAAAATGCCGGGCAAACATCAAGAGTTTGGGCCAGCAAGGCAGCAGTTATGTCCCCAAGATAAATAGATAAATTTTTGTCTATTTGTATACATTGCACTAAATCTGCTTCTCTAGTAAACGCTGATGCAGGTGGGCTTTGCAGACTTGATGTTTAGATGACAGCATCGAAGAAGGACATCAAGCAAGGGTGAGGGGACCTGACCACCACTAGAAGGAGGGACACAGCATGTGACCAGAATGTAGGAATAGAGATTTGGAAAGGAAAGTCTCCACTTACCTATTTATAGTTTCAATCTCAATAGTCCATGTCACTCATGAGTCAAGGAGAATGCAGGAAATTAAAACAATCACCTAAATCAGTGTGGAACCCTCAACATTAAAATTATTTTTAAATACTATCTCATCAAAGGAAAACTTTCATCCAAAACTGCAATTAATAAGACTAGGCAAAGTGATGGTAGTAATTAAGGATGTTCATGTGAAGTTCTCTGATTCCCATCCAGCAACAAAGAACTCAATCTATGTTTTCACCAGCCCCTAAATTCCATATTTATCTGTTTGTGCTGACACTTTCTGCTAGGCAGGCTGCAGCAGCTCCACACTCCCATTCCCAGGCAAACAGCCCACAGTATTCTCTTTTTGGTTCAATCTGTTTCACCCTCTTGTCTGATATTTTCAAGGGTTTTTAATCACAACTCTAGCAGATTGATCAATGACAGATATGAGCAACAACTTTTGCATGCTAACGGTACCGGATTTTTTATCTGAGAAAATATTTCTCTCTTAAAAAGCCCCTGCACGGCTATGTATTAATTAAAATCTAAATACTAAATATTGATTGATGCGTTATCAGGCCATAGCAGTTGGGCCCTGCCACATTGATTTTTGGCTGTGATTTATTATCATATTTAAGAAAAATCATTTTGTGTGATTATACGAGGAAATAGACTTTAGTGAGGGTGTAATTCTTTTGTATCACTTTTGTTGTGTGGAGGACGGGCCAATTCCTCAATTGCAGTTGAGATCATTGATATCCTTCATCGCCTCTTCTCTGTGGCCTCAGCCGCTAATGCGTTAAGCCTACTTGGTCTTGTCATTAGGAATAATGGGCATTAGGATTACCTCCTTAATCACAACCAAGATTAACAGATGGGTGAACCTAAGTTCTTAAAATTATCTAGTTATTAACAAGTATTTCTTTTTATCACATTAATAACATTGCTGGAGAGGATTTTTTTTCCTTTAATGACTAGAATTAAAACAAAACCCAGAAGAATGTCCACCCTAGCCCAGTGTATAACCATTGGTCAATTAATCTTTTAGTGTAAGTCATGGTTATAGTCACAAAATGCTGGGCATGAGGATAAACAGAAATACATGTCTATAAAAACAGACTGGAGCTGATATTAAAAACATACCTGAGTTTATATAAATAGTCTGTATATGACCAATGTGTACTGTGGAGCTGTGGGGGTCCTCACTGCTTAAAATGCCCATCATTTACATTATTCCCCCAAGAACAAGTGGGAATCAAGGGGAAATACGTACCTGCACACTCCAGCTGAGGCACCAACAGAAGCACAGTCATTTCTGAGTTACTAGAATTGAATCAAAATATTTTTTTCACTTCATCTTCCTACCTACAAGCCCATTCTTAGCATTAATAACAAAAGGAAGGAGCCACATGGACAGGATTGTCACAGTTATATATTTTTCCCAATTTGGTCTTTTATTTTAAGTCCTGTATTATTCTTGAGAGATTAATTTTACTTTTGTATTACACTAATATGAAATTTCTTCCCACTTACTTTTTTTGTATGTAGGAATATAGACAAACACATTGTCTTTAACTTCATATTTGTTTTTGTACATTCAGTGATGCTTAAAGAAGTGATATGCTGAATATAATATTTAAATGACAATGGAATACCCATCTCTGATAAAACTAAACAAAAGAAGGGGACACAAATGATGGACCATTTTTTATCTATGTATTCAAAATAGTTAGGATAGATTTATAGCTACTTTCTCTTAATTTAATGAATAGAAAGATTTGTACTAATAGTGTTTGTGGACAGGATATCATATCTGCATCTTGTACTATGAATAACCACTAAGAAGACAACAATATGCAATCTATTAATTATTAAAACTGTCCTACTAATTAGTTCTCAAACTGTCTCATTGCTAATTGTTTCTCAATAAAATTATTTTTTTTAAAAAAGAGAAGTGACCCACTTACTCAGCAAAGCACCTCTTCCTGTCAGGCCCTCTTCAGCAGAACTTAGGAATTTAATGCTGTGGATCAAACTCAGTACCACCTCATCAGTATTATCATCATAATAATAAACACTGCAGAACTTAAGAATCAGGTGATGGTTAAGAAGACAAAAGAAATGCTTTTTAAAGAAAGAGAGGGATATAGCACAGTGGCACAAGCACCCATCTGCCAAGAGCAAGGTCCTGAGTTTGATTCCAGGTATAAGGAAGGAAGGAAGGCAGGCAGGCTATCCCAATATTATGAGATTGAATTTTTTGAACTTGTAATTTAACTTAGCAAATGCATCTTACAAATAAAATCAAACATATCTGTTTCTTTCTTTTTTTCTTTCTTGGTGAAACTGAGGATTGAACTCAGGTATGGATGGTACAGTTGGGATAGATACGCCGTGCTTCTATATAATTCTGTGAGAGGCAAGATTTGTACTAATGGTGGTTGGATAGGATATTATTTTGGCTTCTAGTACTAGGAAAATAACAAGGTAGAAAGTATTAATGATTGAATCTTTGATATAATTCAGGTATAAAAAATAAGATACATAAACAGCTACACTCTCTTAATTCACTAATAAGAGACATCTGCTATAATAATGTCTGTAAGTATAATATCATGTATGCACTTTGTACGATACCAAAACATTATGAAAACAGTTCGCAATGTATTAATTCATCGAATCCATCCTGTTAAGGTATCTTAAAACTATCTCATTGATATTTGTACTTCAATAAAATAAATAAATAAATAAGTAAAATCAAAGATAGCCTTGGGAAGAGACCAAATTAGGAAAAATATATAACTGCAGCAACCCACATGGCTTCTTCCTATTGTTATTGATAAATGCCAAGAATGGGTTTATAGAAAGGAATGAAGGGACGGAGGGAAGGAGAGGAGGAGAGTAAAATGGAAGGGAAGAAGGGCAAGGAAAGAAAAAAGAGAAGGAAAGAGAGAGAGAAAGGGGGAAAAGAGAGGGGGCAGTTGCTCACAAGAGAGCTCATTTGCCAGGAGAGCTCACAGCAGTGCTCCTCCCTGCACAGCAGCAGCAACCACCCTCCCTTCCTGGAGCACATATGGAGGACAGGAATGTGAGAAAACCCACCTGGTGGGAAGCTCCACGTGCCCACCAACCTGCGCACAGCTGTAGCGGAGCCACGCACACCTGCTGTGGCACAGTCACAGGAGTCAGAGGCTCTCCTACAAGGAAAGATGCCCTGGCCAAGGTCTGAGTGTTGGTCTGAGGGAAGCAGTGCGGCTGGACAAGGGTGGCAGGAGCAAGCCCGGTGGTCTGGAAGTCCAGGCAGCTCGCAGGTGGAACAGAGCCAGGAGACTTCGGTCGGTCAAGGGATTATGCATTTTATGGGTGTCCAAGGGAAAAAAAAAAAAAGAATTCGGACTCAGGTCTCATATATCAGACAGAGAAAGAAAGCCTGAAGCTAAATTTGTGGAAATTATTTTATAGGAAAAACACTAAACTCAGTTCCATCTATAAACCTCTGCTTCTGTTCCTAGCTGCATGAGGTTGAATTATGAAACAAAATAATAACGAATGGTTCCTCTGTTATTCTTATAATCCACACTCTCTCCAAGTGACAAAAAGATGCACAGTGTGGAAGGGCAGAATGGATAGGACCATTTCTTCTTTAACAGATATTCAGTCAATTATTGTGCTTTCGCTTTTTACTGAAAACCACCACTACTGATGAAAGGCTCAGTCTCACTACTGCATCACTCTACCCAGAAGAAAATCTTCCAAAGTGAAACACATTTTCCAGGCCCTAATATTATAAATACATCTTTGTTTGCTTTGTTCCTTGTAGATAGGAAAACCTCATTGTCAAATCTTCTGAAATTATGCCTAGTGGTTTTACCCTTAATTTTCTACTTGGCATAGGATGAGTATAAAGTGCTCTGAGACTACTGTATGAATGTATCAATCCATCTCATTGGCTGGAAACCAACATTATGATAAATAAAATGTCAGAGGAGGTTAGAAGTCACATGGGGAGTGGGTGGAAAGCACAGGGACCATGAAGGAAGAGACCTAGGCTAGCTCAGCTCTGTGGAGTAGCAGTTGTGGCCTGGCCCAGGGGTTCCACAACTAACCAGTGTCATGTCATTTGTCATAAAATAGCTAGGGGAAAAATGTGAGTTCACATCAATACAACCCTTGCCAGAACTCCATGGTACTCTGCCATACCCACTGCTATGCCAACACCTGATGCTTGCAGAGAGGAGCATGAGAAAGTCTTCGTGGAATAGGAAAATAAGAAGTGGCCTCCACTAACTCACAAAGAAGCCAAGGAACTCCTTCTGGGTAAATATAAAATTTTTCTTTGGGGACATGTTCCCCCCTCAATTGGCTCTATTTCCCACCTTCCCTACTGACACTCCCCTGCTATTTTTATATCTTCATAAGTAACTCTCACTGCCCAGGGTACAGTCTATTTTCTGGTTTGTGCCACAGCACACCTGAGTGAACTGGTGGCTGTAGCTTCCTGAGCCAATTGGAGGATCTCAATGTATGTGTCCCTCTAAAATGCATTCAGTGAAACACTCACCCTCAAGGTGAGAGTATGAGAAGACACAGGGGGAAGATGGCAATGTGAGGATGGAGGCAAAACTTGGAGTATGACTTCAGGCCAAGAAATGCCACAGATGGTTGCCCACCATAGAAAACTTTTCCTCCAAGTCCTCAGGAGAGCATAGCCTGGAGGACATCCTCAGACTTCTGGCCTTCAGAACTTTTTTTAAGCCACTAAAGTATGAGGATTTTTAGAGGTAAGTTTAGTGCCAATGAAATCCCCATGGCTACCAGTGTGAAGGGACTCGGCCTTCTGAAGTGAAGTGCTCTCTCTCATTAACAAGGACCTCTACCTCTTCGTCTGCTTAGAAGCAGTTCCACAGCAGTGTCAGAAGCCAGAGCCCTACACCTTGTCACCAACAAGAGGTAGAGGATGCTGTTTACTCTATCTAACTTGGAGAAAATAATTTACCCTCCCCAAGCCATTTCCTCATGAGATGACCTCTGATAATGTTCTTCATAAACCATGGCACCTTCCAGATTCCTAAACAAGTGTTCAACTGTGACCCTAGAGTGAGAGCTCAGAGTTGTCCTATGTTTCATGATAACTCATGATTCTAGTGAACCCCATGCCACAGGTAATAGACAACTTGGATAAACAAAGCCCCATGTAGGTCAGAATCAGCATCATGCAAATCAGTTAGATCCACTTGATGGTACCACTCATTTGTTCAATCTTTTGTTGCTGATCTTAGACACAAAAATGTATTATGAGCTATCTAAGTAGTCTGGAATTGCATGCTAAAAAGCTTGCAATATTAGCTATATTTTTAAAATTGAGATGCAAAACAAAGATGAACCTGCATAATTATTCTGACTCCCAAAAGAAATGCATGGGGCAAGTTCCTTGTGCAGACCAAAGATTCTGTGTTGTAGGATTATCCTTCCCTTGCCATTTCTCCCACCCAGCTCACTTAGGTTGGCATTCAAAATTCCAAAGCACTGCCAGTTGAAGTATCAATAGGAACAGCCCAAGGTCAAGAACAGGCTGATTGGCCTGGTTTCCACCATTCCTTTTTTCCTTTGAGTGAAGTAAATTATGCTACTAGCCTCCATGCACTTCCCCCCATGTTCCCCTTGCCTTGTGCTCTGTTATTTTATAGGATGTTCCACAAGGACTATGCAACATGGTCCTGGTCCCCAGTACAGTAATATTCATTTTGTGTGGGTGTGGGTGTCACACACATTTGACATGTGTTATTTATTTATTTATTTATGTTTTTATCAGTACATTTTATGTGTTCCCACATTCCACATTCACTTTCATACCTCTGTATTTATAGATAGAGTCATTGATGAACCATTAGTCAGCACATTCCCATAACAGCACAATTACTACACCCAACATAATGACCCCTTCCTGTACTGTTCTGATAACTTAGACCCAGTTTATTTTATTTTTCAAGTAATGTTAATGTCAGTGTTTCATTTTCTCATTATAGAAGGTGACTGAACACATGTGCATCCTATTGCCAATCAAATAGTGAAATAGTTTCCTACAGATTTTCCTATTAGAATAACTTTTCCACTTTTTTCTCATGAATTTTCACTTACTGATTTATTTGGAGACAGAGTCTTACTGTCTCATAAAAGTCATTTTCTTTTCTTTTTCTTTTTCTTTTTTCTTTTTTTTTTTTTTTTTTTTTTTTTTTTTTTTTTTTTTTTTTTTTTTTTTTTTTTTTTTTTTTTTTTTTTTTTGCAGAATCAGGGATTGAACTCAGGCCCTTGCGCTTGCCAGGCAAGCACTTATTCTACTGAGCCATCTTCCTGGCCCCTCCAGCACAGGAATATTCAGAAGTGGAACCTAAGGAAGTAATCCAATAGTGGAGGCTTCAACTTCAGAGATCACAGTTTGGTGGCATTACGGGGAGGTGATAGAAACAGGAGGGGCTCAGGGCAAGGGAGTGGACAACAGCAGCATGCCTTTGGGCACTACATCTGGTCCCTGTCCTTTATCCCTGGCTCCTTTGCCTTTCCTGCCTCCTAGCTATCATAAAGTGAGCAGCCACAGATTTCTGCTGTAGTGTTTCTATCTTGCCCCCAGCCTAGAAGCTCTGAAGCCAGCTGACCATGGACTGAAACTTTTAAACCATGAGTCAAAATGAATCTTTTGTCTTTTAAATAATGTCAGACCTTTTGTTGCAATGGCAGAGAGCTCACTAATACAACTTCATATGAAAATTTTCACTTCTGAAAAATTGTTTGATTTCCTGCTGATTATTCTCAACTGAATATAGAATTCATACACTGCCTGAACTAAAAGCAAAGATCTAAGTGTTTATGAATGGCTGCAGCATGCCCAGATTCCACTGTGGCCTTTCCTGCTGTGTCTATAGTGGTGCTGCACTCTGTGAGAGTGTGTTAATGATACCAAACATCAGCAAACACTGCTGTGAACAGCACCTAACATCCCTCCTTTCTTACATGGCAAGTGATCTGTTTCCAGGCATTGCCCTCTGTCACCACCAGCACCGTGTGCTTGGGCTCAGCCTTAAAGAATATCTGCTTAGTATCTATACCATATCCTCACTCACATGGGCAGTCACAGGGCTGAGGGTCTGCTGCAGAGCAGGTATGTGTTCCCATGTCCTGCTGCATCAAATGCAGGTTTATTTAGGATACTTAACAGAAGTCACTCAAAGGCAGCTTTGCCTTTCCATGGACATAGTCCTCTTTATGAAAGTCCTCATGTGTACTCTCTCATACAAAATGCTCCTCCATTCCAAACTAAAAAGAAAAGAGCTCTACTTTGGCAAGTTTATTATGACACTGCCTGGACTAGAACCTGGCACTCGGCCCCTTGCGTAATCCCCATGCTAACAGCACCAAAGGGCCAGAGAGTGAGAAGGGATCTTCCAAGTATGGCTCTCGCTACACCAAAGCCAAGGGTAGGGCTTCCCAGGAGAGTGCAAAATAATCCTGCAGGGGCTAACCAAGGTCCCAGCAGCAGTGGGACCTTGCTTTCAATGATACAGCCATGGGTGCCATAGCTCCACCACCACTAGCCTAGAGAAAGGAAAATCATAGGTGAAAAATAGAGCCAGTGAACTGTCAGATAAAATCAGCACCCTCTGGGATAAATGTTCTTCCAGAAAAAAAAAAAAAAAAAAAAAAAAAAAAAAAAAAAAAAAAAAAAAAACTCCTTGGGACTGAATAAACTGATTTTTAGAAAAAGTACTGCCAACGTGGAAAAAAAATGCATAATCTATATTATTTTCAAATATCTCAACCCATAAATGCCAAGCAAGATCTCTGGCTCATCAGAGAAGCAGCTCATCTGATGCCTTTGCAGCCTGATCCTTCATAGTTGCTGAGGCTCTAAACACAATCCACTTCACACCTACCTGCCTCACCTCCCAGAACCCCAGCAGGTAGCCTTCCTCCCTGACTAACCTGCACCTTCTAAACAAAGGCTCACACTGTCCTGGCTTGCAGCAGGGGGACTGGACAGAGTGATTGAGATTGCACAGTCATCTCAGATCTTCATCAGGAATAGTTCTGGTGCCCGCACACCTTTATTTTACACATCATTCCATTTCCCACCACAGAGCCCCCACAGTAGTCCACATTATCTTAAATCACAGGTCATAAGTCCACAAAACAGAGGAATTGTCTCAGCAAGAAAGGTCCATTTAAGTGCTTGTAATGAGGTAGGGATTGCTAGCACATAAAAGAGAACCCTCTTTTCCATTATGAAATCAATGTGGTAGTGTTTGATGCCCTCAGTATCCTGGAATGTATAACCAGGAAGATAACAGAACATATATGATCCTTTTAAGCTTACTGGGAAAGCTTTGAAATGAAAATATATTTTAAAATATTAGAAATAGTTGGCACTTCTTGGGATTCTATCATCAGGACACTTTCTCCTCAGACTTCTGCCATGCACCCCACTGTGGGCAGAGCATCGCCTGATTCTTTCTCAGGCCTCCAGCAATCACACTGCCCTAGAGAGGAATGCTCTGCACACATGAGGACTGTGCGTCACCAGCTCTGTGGCCACGGCTAAGCAGGAGTGAACATACTCTCCCTGCTGGCGATGTGGGCCCTACCCCTCCTTCTGTCATGAGCAGACTGGTTTATGGGCTTCCCTATGGGATCTAATCAGCCCTGGCAGGACTCATTTGCTCAAACTTGAGAAGCCTATGACAAGAGCCCTTCTCAGGGGCCCAAGGGATTGTCTACTGTCTGTGGGACTCTGGCAAAGCAATTAGTTCATATATAAGTCATAGAACAACAATGCAGAAAAAAATGGAAAAGTCTGTGTGCTTTCTGGATTATGGTGTCATCTTGCTCAGAAGGAAATTTATTTGTAACATAAATAAGTAACCATTTCAGACTTATCATGCCCTTTAGGTTTAACTTGCCTTTTAGCTGAAATTTCCATGGAGTGACTTTAGGTTTGGTAAATGTGAAGTTCCCCAGGCAGGGTGGGGGTCAAGGTACTGTCCAGGGAAAAGACTGTCACAGCCTTAGACCTGCACACATCCATCCCTCAGGCCATTGCCATGAAGACTCAGGGTTCCTGCCTGGGACCCTCTGAGCAGAATGCAGAGGGCACAGCACCCATGCTGTACTGACATGTACAGAATGCACAGTACCAATTGATTCTTGTAACTGCCCATGCACAATAAGGTATGTCCAGTCTGTAATGCATTGCAGCACAGATGAGTAGCAAAGAGCTCTGGAATGGCAGCCTGGTCCACCACTAAGGATAGCACACCCAGCATGGCATATTTTGAGTAACACCGTGGTCATAGAAGACAGAGGGAAGGCAGGGCCTCAGAACAATTTGGCAAAGATGCTAAGCTTCCACTGACAAATAAATACCTGACTTTTCCTTGGGACCATCTAGGAGCTAAATTGTGTGTGGGAGGCACCAACAAGCCCAGTCATAAGGAGCTTACCCAGCTCTTAGGAGGATTCTGCCCTCACTAAGTAAATCAAGCTGAACCTGTGGACACAGCTGAGCTTTTCTGGTCAAATATGGGATTGGAAATATAAACTGAGAATTGACAATCAGGAGCATTTGCAATGAGTGAATGTGGGGACAGGGAGAACACAAAAGAGGACTTGCCTCAAGAATTAGGTCAAGAAATGGCCAAGTCAAATGAACAGATGCTTCTCAGCAGAAGTACAAACAGCCAACAAATACGTGAAACAATGTTCAACATAACTGACCATTATAAAGTGCAAATTAAAACAGTAAGATTCTATTTTATTCCAGAAAGAATGGAAATCATCTAAAAATCAAAAAATAACAAATGCTAGTATGGTCACAGTGAAAAAGGAACCCCCCCTACATTGTTTGTGAGAATATAAACTAGTCCTACCATTATGAAAATCAATAAAGCAATTTCTCAAATAATTATAATTAGAAATTCCATTTGAACCAGCTATCACTCTTTTAGGTATCTTCCCAAAATAGCTTAAGACATTGTACTATAGAGATACATGCCTACTAATGTTTATAGCAATACAATTTACAATAGCTAAATCCTAGAAGCAGCCTGTATACCTGTTGGTGGAAAATTGGATATAGAATATTACTTGCATGTGAAGAAGGAAAAATGTGAGACCCTTGTAGGAAAAAGGATATATGTGGAAAATACAGTGTTGAGTAAAATGAACCAGACACACAAGCCTCGATAATGTATATTTCTCACTTGAGTAAGGCAAAGTACAAATAAAGGGAAAAATAAAGGATGGACAGAAAGAGGCAAGGAAAGAGATCTTTAGGGTGAGGGAAAAGAGAGTAAGCAGAATATAATAGTCCATATTATATATTATATATTAGGCCATGTTAGGAACACAGTAACCTCAATAAATGCAAACATTATATTCCATGAACAAGCTAAAATCAATGTCAATACAAATGAAAATGGCAAAAGGAAATTAGAGAAAGAGGGAGGCAGATGATAGAAAAAGATAATAAAAAAACAAGTTGAATTAGATGCATGTACTTACTCCCCCAAGATGACTGTAAACTGCATAAACTGCAAACATACACCAATTTTTTTAACAAAGAGGGACGGGGGATACAGCACTGTAGTGCAGGGCCTGCCTGGCAAGTGTAAGATACTGAGTTCCAGTCTTGGTATGCCCCCTTCCATTTTTTTCAATAAAAATAAAAAGAATTCATTATAATTTATTACAGTTTAGATGTCAAGACTAAAACACTGTCCCTACTTGGAAAGTCATGCACATTTTCCAATTTTCAAAAAACCAAACTAAGGCCAGTGAGATAGCTCAGCAATCTGAAGCGCCTGCCTAGGCAAGCTTAGGCAATGGCAGAGACTGCTGTTAGATCCCCAGCACCACACGCCTCACTAGCCCCGCCTCCAGGCCAGGCTGAGCTGGCCACACTGAAAAAAAAAAAAAAAGCACACCTAGCTTGCATTCAGGTGCCTTAAAATAGAGCTGAAGGGAAAGAGAAGGAATGTGAGCACCTAGAAGAGCCTGGGCAGCGTGGCAATTGCTGGAAAGCAGCTTTCAGGGGCCCAGATTCCACCCAGGGAACTTGAGGCCTGGACCTGTGCTGCCGCTGCCCCCTCTGTACCTGTCCTGTCCTCCCAGCACCAGAAACCAGTTGGGCCTCCTTAGGAAGCCAGAGTCAGCAAGCACAGGTTCATCAGGGGCCACCAGGGCTGCATGGACACTGATTAGTGTGTTGGCTCAGCACTCACTGAAAAAGTCCCAGTCTCTGACCCATCCTGGGTCCAGCCTGAGCTGGGTATCTAAAGTTACAGAAATTCAGGTGACCACCTGCTTGGGCTCTCTCATCTTACCTGCAGAGCTCAAAGTGCAGCTGCCCACCAAGGGAGCTGAAGTCACCCTGACGCCCCTGCTGGCAGAGAACTCACGGACACGCTAGGGGCTGTGTGGCCTTGGCTTCCTCTGTGGATGATCCTGGGTGCAAGGGGCCACTTCAGGGCCTGTCCAGGGTGGAAAGGAATCCTTCCATTCAGAGTATTTCCACTTCTTAATCACTGCAATGTTTGCTAGGTGGAGCCAATGGAAAGTTAATAACTATATATCCTTGAAAATTGCTAGGAAAATGTATTTTGAGTTCTTTCCAAAAAATGAACTAGTTATGAGAGAGCTCATGTGTCCTGTAGCCTGAAATTCAGCTACTCCATGGTGTCTGCAGATACAAATCTATCATGTGGGACAACACAGATATTCAAGTTTTAGAGATTTTGTTTGTTTTGAGACAGTGTCACTTGGTAGTCCAGGATGGCCTTGAACTACAATCCTCCTGTCTCCTGGGTGCTGGTATTTGTGTACACCACCACACCTGGCTTTACTTTTTTTTTCATAGGGGGTATTTTTAATATAGGGTCTTGATGCCATATGTAGTCCAGACTGGCCTTGAACTTTCTACGTAGCCCAGGATGATGTCAAACTCATAGAAATCCTTCTGTCTCAGCCTCTGAATTGTTGGGATTGCAGGTACTACCACACACAGCCTAGCTCTATGTTTTCATTTAAAAAAAAACTTTTAACTAGGTCATAATTTCAGTGAATCAAATTCTGTAATATATAGTATGATACCTCTATTAACCTTGTGATAATTCTAAAAGTAATAGCCTTTGAATTACTTCAGCAAATCCAAGAATAAAGGTGTTTTGATCACAAAAGAAAGGCTTAGGATGCAAAATTTTTTAAGCTTGTCTAATTATTCACAAACAACTTAATAATGTATTCCAAACCACACAGTGGCCATTTTTTTTCATGTAGCAGAGAAAGTTGTCCTCCTTCATTGCTCAACTCCAATGGCCTTATATACCCTTGCCCTTCACAGACAGCACAGCACTTCCGCCACTGGAGGACCAAGCCTCAGCCCTACACCCAGCACCCTAGTTGATCTAAGTGGTAGAGAATATATTTAACAGAAAGCAAAGCATTTCTTTGCATCAAACGTATCTTTTCATCTGTGAAGTGCAGAAAAAGGGAGAAATGAGCCGCTTTACCTTTCGTAGTGAAACAGGTAACACCAGGATCCCACACTCCCACTGAACCAAGCTTTGCCCTTGCCAGTCTACAAGAGGAGCTCTTTGCAGGGCCCCAGACCCTCAGCAAAGATGCAGACTTCCAGGACCACTTCTCCTCACTCTCACAAACACAGAAGTTTGCACCTAACACTGATTTTTTAACCACACATAAGGGTCTGTGGCTACAGCACTATGCAGAGACTAAGATCAGGGAGCGAATGAAAGACAAATTAAGGAAAATTATGCCAGTGATAAATGAATAGAAAACCAAATACAGATGCTTAAGGAATCCACAGGCTACTTCTTAGTGCAAATACATTTAAGGTTCAGTGGAATTTTTAAAAACTCACCGTGTGATATTGTTTTAATTCTCTTTGAAATTGGTGCATTGTGACAAAATAATAGCAACTAAATTATCTCTCTGCATTGATATAACCAAAACGTGTGTCTAACACAGAATAAGAGTAGTTAATATGTTTGTATTTAAAGTCCTTGTAAAATTCAAGCATCACGTGACTAGAAGGAAAACAATTCCAACTGATTCCAATATGAATTATAATGACAGTCCTCAGCAAGCCACGGTGTTCTGACGGCACACGTGGGTATAGTGCACACAATTAACAGGTAACGATGGGAACCGAGTCTAACTGGAAGGCCTACACAGGTCCAGCAATTAGTTATCACTCCAATTATTTTTAAAGTAATTACCCACACGCACCAAACTTTTGAGGTAGCTCAGTTCTTAAATACAAAAGTATCCAAAAAGCATGCTTATGTATTATAAAATTTACATTCTATATATTTTACATCATAAACTTGAATTTTTAAATCCAAAATCTTTTGTGTGTGTATTCATGTGTGTGTGTTTACTGAGGATTGAAACCACCTTTTTTTTTTTTTTTTTTAGGCAGAGTAAGTTGCTAAACTTCTTGGGCCGGGCTCAAAATTTTGATCCTCTGGGAAGGTGAGGCAGGAAAACAGGATCAGGAAAAGTTAATGCAATAGAAGTCCACGGAGCTATGCACACCACTTATTAGTTGGCCACAGTAATTCCTTTTACAATACCCCCATCCTCATATTGCCCATCACACATATATATGCACTCGCATACATTCACACACATGCTCTCACACACATACTGTCACGGATACTGTCCCACTCACATGCACTCACATTCATATATCTGTCCTCAAATTCCCATATACATTGAAATCAAATGCATGTAGAAAATAAAATGCATTTTTCCCCAAAGTAAAAAAAACTCCCATATACACTCATATGTACTCACACCTCCCCTCATGCTCACAAACACATTCACATACTCACATACCCACATATATTCTTTCACAAACTCATGTAATCACACATACATTCATATATTCACATCCTCATGCTCACGTACCTATACACTTGTACATATCTCACACTACATATATGCATTCTTATGTACTTGTACATACTCAAATTCTTACATACACCCTCCTCACATACACACATATTCACACAAACTTACATTTTCACCCTGACACACTCAGACAGTAATGTGTTAATGGGGAAATGTCACTGTAGTTCAGTCATTTCATCAAGCACTTTCCTTCTGAGATAGAATTATTCCTTTAATAATGTCTTATATGAGTTTTACATTGAGAACTTAAAACAACGAAATGCTGAACTGAATCTCCATTATACCACTATGTTAAAATGAGTTTTAGAGAGAAAAAGTACTATTTAATGACAAAGCTAATTTCCTCTAACCAAGGTGTTTCTATCACTAGTTTTCCCATGAAAGTGGCTGAAAATGATTTTCAAATATGTGCATGTCCTTAAGCAGCTTGATTTTAATATCTTCACACAACTAGGACCCAAGCCTAGCACAGAATCAAGCCAAGCACGATGGCCCATGCCTATACTCCTAGCACTCTGAGAGGATGAGGAATAAGGATTGCAAGTTCAAGATCAGCTGGGGCAACTCAGTGGCGTAGTGAGTTGATATCTCAAAATAAAATAAAAAAAAATTAACAAAGCTCAGTGTAGCTCAGTGTAAAGGTCCTGGATTCAATGCCAGGACCTATTGCTAAAGTAGATTAAGGTGGGCATACACCCACTAGGAGTAAGGTATATATATACTCACTTTAAGTAATTTCTACTACAGAATGAAAGCTTCTGTCATCTTTCCCATTACTGCTGTTTTTCATTTACACTTCTAGGTCATCTACAAAAATATAACATATGGGCTGGCCAGATAACTCAGCAGACTAAAGCATCTGCTTAAGCAGGCACAGGGACTGGGTTTCAACCCCCAGTGTGTTGTGCTGCCCTGGCCCTGAGGCATGCTTAGACACTGACTGACACTGGATGTGGTGACACACGCCTATAATCCCAGCACTTGGGACACTGAAAACAGAAGGATCACTATGAGTCTGATCTGTGTAGTGAGACCCTGTAAACCCTGCACTAAATTCATTTTAAAAATTATAATAATATATGCTATTTTCACCCTTGAAAGCATACATGAAATCTGAGACTGATGAAAGTTAACACTTGGTCAAATGTCTTAGGGGAGATGTAAATAAGGATGTGGAATGATAAAATGCAATCTTTTTTATAATTCTGGAACTGAAAAATAAATGCTTCAATGAAACCCTTCCTGTCCTGAGCACTAGATCATTGCCTGATCTACAACAGGTGTGAAGGCTGGTCCTCCTTTCCTCCCCCACATTGGGCATCTCTCCAAGAGCAATGCCTCCCACTGAGATGCCAGGGCTAACTACTGGCCTACCACACCCATTTCCCCATCTGCAACAATGCCCACAAAATGTTACTTTTGCAGAGGATGACAGGACCTTCCTAGGATGAGTCTCTAGGTCTGTTTCCTCTGCAAACAGCTCCCAGTTCCCCAGGCCTTTCTGCCCCAGAGAGATCCACCCCTACGGCCTCTTTGCAAAGGCCAAGCCACCCTGGCTGCTGTTCTCCTGGCCACCTCCTACTGCCACTAAGGTGCCCTCTGGCCATGTCCCCCAGGCGGGATTCCTTCTCTCACATTCTCCCTCCAAGGGTGCCCTGGAGCCGCTCTCCCATGCCAGGACCACATAGGTTTGCATGCTCCCCTGTCCCATCTCTGCCCCCCTTCCAGTGGTTTCCATTCCTGCCACCCTCTGTGCAATCAACCTTCTTCCCCAGATATCACCTATCTCAGAGCCTGCACCCTGGGGCAGATTACATGACTCCAGTCCCCATTCAGCTAAGGGGTGCTCTCACATCAAGTGGGTAGATACTAAGAGTGCTTTGACACCCCAAATGTACAGTACAAGCTCCACCACAAGCAGCCACTCCCTGAGTCTCAGGAGCCAGGGTACACACCAGTGGCTGTCCTCACTTGGCCTGTCACAGAGAAGGCACTTTCTGCACACTCCATGGCTCTTCCATTGCCTTTATAACAGCTCACACTGAAGCTACCATGGCACCCAAGCCACAGTGCTCACACAGTAGACTTATGACTTGCATGAAAATTTTCTTCATAACCAAGGATCTTTAGGAAATTCTGAATTATCTTAACCACAGAATTCATCCACTTCAGGAAATTTCAAGGCCTTTAAAATGCCGTCACATGAGTAGTAAAGGAAGTACATGCATTTGACACAATCCTCAAAGAAACATTCCTTCCTATGATAGACAGGAGCACCCTTATTTTTGTACTTTGGTGGCATTTCGTTAGCCCAGCAGCACCACATTCTGCTGTTCAACACACCCACATTGTGTTTTAAGCTTCACCATGAATTATTTGTCTTCATCTGTTTCCTAAGAAAACAGTATAACAAGAATAGGAACAAAGCCAGGCACGATGACATACATCTGTAATCCCAACACCCCTGAGAAGCTCAGGCAGGAGGATCACTGAGATTTCAAGGCCAGCCTGAATTCTCACCACCCTGTCTTAAAGAAACAAAAAGCAAAAAGGTTGAGGATACCTCAGTCCAAAGACTCTGAGTTCAAAGCCCAGTATTGGAAAAAAAATAAATAAATAAAACCAAACTGAATCAAGCCATGCACTGCAATATGTGCTGACACTGTCCCCAAATATAGAAATCATGCACATGAGGGAAGACGGGAATGGATTTCAGGGGTTACTAAAGAGGCCTAGTGACATCAGCTGGTTGACATCAGGTGGACACAGACCTGCAATATGCTCTGTTTCTCTTACCACCTGTCTGGTTGATATTATACAATTCTGATGCTGCAATTTGGGGGTAGCCCCAAGAGTGTCAACATAGGACACATAAATAGGTCAATTCAATCTGAAAATCATCCAGACTAGTCACTCCAAATCTTCTCATTAAGAATTATGGGTTGAGTCAGGTGCAGTGGTGCACATCTATAGTCACAACTGTAGGGAGGGAGAGGCAAGACAATCTCCTAGATCTAGTGTGTAACAGGCCAAGAAAGCATTTAAAAATATGTAATGGGGCCAGCATGATAGCTCAGTTGACTAAGCATCTGCTTAGGGAAGCACAGAGACCAGGGTTCAATCCCAGCACTACATGCAGCATTGGCCCCACCACTGGTTAAGCTGAGCTGGCCACCAAGTCCAGGCATGGCAGTACATATCTGTAATCTCAGAGTTGGGGAGGCTGAAAACCAGGAGGATCACAGGTCTGAGCTACATAGTGAGACTCTACCAAATACATTTTTTTTAAAAAAGTGTAATGGTTGATTGATATAAAAACAAGTTGGTGGTATCCAGGGCCAGAATGGGCATGAGGTTTCCTTTTTGGGGACATGAGCGCATCCTGGAACTGGATAGAGGTATCAGTTGCACATGATTATGAGTGTACTAAATGACTTCTTTTTAGTATGGTCAACTTTGTTTTGTGTAGCACATGACTGTAATCCCAGTATTCTGAGAGGCCAAGGCAAGACATCACCAGTTGCAGCAGTGCAGATGCCTGAGCATCTTAGTAAAGCCCTGTCTGCTTGACAGCTATAGATAGATAGATAGATAGATAGATAGATAGATAGATAGATAGATAGACAGACAGACAGACAGATAGACAGACAGACAGACAGATACCTGGGCCTGCCATGCTGGCCCCACCCCTGGGGCTTGCTGAGATGGTAATTGAGATGGGGCATGTTGGTTTGTACCTGTAATCCTAGCACTTGAGAGGCTGTAAACAGGAGAATCATTATGAGTCTGATCTAGGGTGAGATCCTGAACACCCTATAGATTCTTCCCTTAAATACAGAAAAATAGATAGATAGATAGATAGATAGATAGATAGATAGATAGACAGACAGACAGACAGACAGACAGACAGACAGACAGACAGACAGACAGACAGACAGACAGACAAGATAGGTAGGCAGGCCACCAATGGGCAGGGATAGGTGGATGAGGGAGCTGGAACTATAGCTCAGTGTGAAGACCCTAGTTTCAATCCCCAAGAGAAGAAAAGCACTATGACAGTATAGGTCAAAACTGTTCTTCTAGGATTAAAGTGAATCCTATTTTTTAGAGCACATGATCAGGGTATATTAGGTCCTTTCCTTCGTACACCCTGAAAGTAAATTAATAAAACCACAATTTGCAGTGACAGCAAACACCCATAACTTACTGACTGCGTCAGAATATTTAAAATTCTGTGTATTTACATAATAGTGTTTTAGATATGGAGGTATAGGATATATTCTCAAAAGGAAAAGATGGCATTTCTGAAAAATACATAAGGAGAATGCAGTGCAGAAAACCATGGACAGAGCAGAGCATGGTGGTGCATGCCTACAATCCCAGTATTCAGGAGGCTGAGGCAGGAGAGTTGTGAGTTCAGCGCAGACTAGGCTATAAAGTGAGTTCAAGGCCAGCTTGAATTGCATAGCAAAACTCTGTGTGTGTGTGTGTGTGTGTGCGTGCGTGTGTGTGTGTGTGTGTTTACATACATATTTTTACATACATATATTTTTTACATATATATTTCTACATACACCAAGTAGGAAATTTGTCCAAAGACATCGACATCCCAGTGTGAACTCCACTTTGTCTCTTCGGCCAGCAGATTCTGTACACCTTTCTTGTCAACTTCATCCCCTATCAATAGGCACCAATGGCTGCCTAAGTCACTGATTCAGTCATCACTGAGGTGAAGACACTATTGGAACAGCAAACACCACAAGCACATGTTGACAGTCAGAGAGCTGGTATGTACCCACAGGTCTCAGGAACAACAATCTGCCTTCTCTTTTCTGGCAGAAAAGAGAAGGTCGATATGAGTGCTGCCATCCTGCCTTACTCTGAGTGAAAAGGCTGTCAGGAGACATTAAGGAAAAACAAGCTATGCACTAAGGTACCCTCATTTCAGCGCCACTTGTGGGAAATTTCCTCCGAAGTGGACAGCACCATTTTCTACAACTGTCCAAATAAGAGTTTGGAAAAAGATGAATTCAATGGCACTGGATGGCTCTTTGCACAAATTCGACCATGCCAGCAGGGATTCTTCAGGTGGAGCTGTCTCCACACGTGGCCCTGGTGTGGAAATGCCACCCAAACCTATGCCACCTGCTCAAGGCTTTGTCAGTACCTGCTCTTTCTGCAGTTCCTTCTTGCTGACTATTCTGTAACTGCTCACAGTCCCACAATAGGGAGAGGCCCAGAATGCCAGCCAGAGTTTCAGAATGACAAATGCCACTTTCACCATCTCTTCAAATGTCTCCTTTCTGATTTAGCATAGAAAAATAGAAGGCTATTCATATACCTCAGGGTAAGAGGATATGCTTAGCATGTGCAAAGCTCTCAGTTCCATTCCTGGCACAAGAAAGGAGGGAAGGGACACAGAGAGGAAAGGAAAGAGAAATAACACAAAAAGAGAGAGGAAAAAAAGAAATAAGGGGAAGGTACTCCTGACCAGGTGAGCATCTCCAACCTAGCTGAGCCGCAGTTTGCAGGTGGAGATGCACCTTTTCTGGGAGCTATCCCATCCATCTCTATACAGCTTCAGAGATGTGGTCATGTGGCCTGGGATAAGTTTGACAAACTCTGTAGCTGTGCTTCTTTATCCATAAAAGGAGGATAATAAGAAACAATATTTTGAGGATTAAAGACAATAAAATGATGCCCACCGCACAAAATCTGGTACGTGAATAGTAAATAATATGAGTTACAGAGATGACTGCAAGTAGTAGAATATATGGGGGAGCTGAATGGCAGCTCACAGCTCTATTTCACTGTAACAGCATTAGGTGCACATGGAGTAGGATGTGGAGGACAGAAAGCTGCAGAGCTGCATGAGGTGAAAAGACCGTACTCTTGTGTGGTGGACGAGCAGGGGTGTTCCTGAGAATTTACAGAGCTGCATTCTGACAACTCATGAAACACATAAAGTCCTCTTTCTAAATTATTTTAACTGAATTCATGATCTCTAATAATAAGCAAAGAATAAAGGGAATATAGGGTGAAATAGATACAATCTCAGACTGTTTCCTCAAAGAAAAATGTCAAACTGGATCCAAAGAAAATGAAAGCAAAGATGAGCAGATATTTGTTGTGGCTTATATCTAGATGTCACCCCAAAGCCTCATGCACTAGGGGGTTGGGATTTTAAGAGGTGAGTGGATCAAGGGTTGACTAGAATTAGCATAGTTCTGGGTGTGGCTGAATGGAAGGGAAGCCCCATCCTGGATGTGGGTGACACCAGCCAAAAGGCTTATTGCCTAGATGGGACAAAAGGAAAGACAGGCTTTTTGCTGCTTGTTGCTTGCTGCCATTTATTTATTTATTTATTTATTTATTTATTTATTTATTTATTTATTTGTATTTTAGTGAAGGGTCTAGAGGGTGTTCAGGGTCTCACTACTAGGTCAGACTCATAGTGAACCACCTATTTGCAACCTCTCAAGAGCTGGGATTACAGGTGTGAGCCACCACGCCCAGTGCCCAGTCTCAATTGCAGTCTCAGCATGCCCTGGTGGTGAGGGCACAGCAGGCACTTTCAGCCCTTTTTTTTTTTGCTGCCTTCTGCTCCTCTGTGACGCCCCTCTGCTATGCCACCCATGGGCTGAATCCTCTACAAACTGAGAGCTCAAGTGACTCCTCCTTTGTGGAAGACGAGTATTTTGTCTCAGCAATGAAAAAGGTAACTATGACAAGGTTCAAAGAGGGGAGGAGAGTGGGGACCAAGGACACGTAGGCTTAAATACTGCAGGAGCTGGGAGATAACAGAGGTGAAAAATGCAATCATCTGAGGAAAGTTGTCTGCAGAAGAAAAGGAAGTTTTCCCCAGAAATCCAACCAAACACCAGCAACTGCACAGGAAAGATGATATCAATCCATTCCTGCTCAAAGTTTCTAAAGAATATGATGCTATTATTTCAAGGGGAGCAAAAATAATATGTAGAAATGCTAGATATTAGCTCTGTGGAAGAGTTCGCAATGATGGGTGCCATGCTCCAAAATTAAAGTGGTCAATGCTTCCAATCACATCCTCCAATTAAAGATAACAATGAACACAGATTTGTACACTACTCAGCCAAAGGCACATCACTAATATCACTGACTCTACATTGAGGCACCTGTGATATGCATGAGCAAACGAAGTATGTGATGAGTGTGGAGGAATGAAAACACAGGTGAAAAAAGTATGGCCATCAATGAATGCTCAAGAAACAAAAACTGAACATCCCAGGGAGTTGAGGCTGCAGAACCACAGCCACGTTGAGCAGAGTTTCAAGCCTCACCCTTGGCCTAGCCCAGGGACCCAAAGGGGATCAGCAGTGAGGAGTTTAACCAAGAGAATGTGTACTCTACGTGTGTAAATTGTGTATATGTGTGTTCTTGTATCCATTATTTGAATTGCTCCCCCTCTAATCCCAGCAACAGTCCAGCCCAGCACACAGCGGTACCTGTGGAAGGTTTCTGGGCTTAGATTTTGGGATTTGGGTTTGCTTGCTTGTTGTTTAAACGTTTGTATAGGTGCAGTGATGGTGAACCTTTTAGAGCTTTCAAGCTGCTACAGCACATAAACCATAGGTTTGCTTCCCATTGGCTTAGGGTCTTCCTATGTAATCCATGCTGACCTTGAATTTAAAATCCAGCTGTCTCAGCCTCTCATGTATTGGGATTACAGGGATATGTGTAAGGATTATAGCTGGCTCCAAAGAAGTATCTCTGGAATGTCCAACCTGACTCTAAAATATGCAGAGAAATGACTCTATGTTTCCAAACCTGAATACACAAGAGCCAAAATCACAACATGATTCAACAGCAATTTCAACCAAACTTTTACTACCTCAGAGCGAAGGGTTGTGACTGTGGTCTCCAGGAGCCATAGAGGAGATCCAGTTGCAGAAAGCAATGTACTCTATTCTGAGTACATAAACTATTGTTATGATAACTTTTCCTTAAATTTGCCATTAAAAAGTGATCACCATACATGTGGAGCCTAAACACTCTTGGAGAAGTGTGCTGGAGAGGATTCACACCAACTGACCAGGATTGTTACCTGAGCTTCTGTGTGGGGTGTAAACAGCAGACATGCCCAGTGCCCTCTTCTGCTCCACAATGCTCTGCACTCTAATTGTTAATGGATCCCCCACCTTTTTTTTCAACTGGAACAAAAGCTGACTTCATATCCCTTCTTTATGTACATCTCTCTGGTCTCTCAAGTCAGCTATTCCTCCTCCAGTCTGTTCTCTATCATGGCAGCTCTGACATGTAAAGAAACCTTCCTTCTCTGGACACAGACAAATGAGATTGCTACTTTTACTATCGTTTGCATTCCCCTGGCCACTCAGCCTTTGAGGTTGCCTTTACTTAAATTTTTGCTGTTTTGAGGCCCCATAACACTGACCAAATGCTACACTTAGCAGCCTTGGAAGAGTGGAATTGTCTGTTCCTTGTAAGAAGACTACAGTAAAACGAAACTAAAATCTTTCAATAGATAACTGAAGGACCCAGAAAACTTCCACACTCCTGAAGAACCATGCACAAGCTTCTATCAGTAACGTGAGAGAACCTGACATTAGTAAGTCCCTGTACAGTGCTGGCTGTTTTGACAATACACTCCAAAACTGGGTACTAAAACTATCTTTTCTTGCATTGTCCATCCTTTGACAAGTGAGCCCTGCATTCCTGCTTTGTTTTTTTTGTTTGACTTTTGCAATGCTAAGCAAGCACTTACACTGAGCTAATTTTTTTTGTATTTTTCTTTTTAATAGCACTGAAATATTTTAAATACTTCCACCAGATCCCCAGCTCCATTTTAAATCTTAAACAATCTTAAAGAAAAGTCTTGATGAGCTAGACCTACATAATTCAAAGCACAGATTACATTATTAAGCAAGACTTCTTCCAGTGACCAGCACACAGGACAAGGCAGATACAGCAATGTGCCCTCATGGATCCATTACCTCTGGTAGCCTGTGAAAGCTCTTCAATTCTTTATCATTGAACCTGGCTCCCCTCAAGGTCCATCACTCAACTCAGCCTGAATGAGAACAGGAGCCTCCGTTCTCACTTTGTTCTCCCACTGCTTCCAGAGCTCAAGGTTCTTGCAGTGAGTACCTCTGCCACTAACCCAGCTTTTGCAGAATTTCTTCTCTGTACTTTGGCAGACTTCAAAGCCAAAGCGAATGACATTTGGTGATAATAAGAAAGATGCAAATGGTTACATCAGAGTTGTGCTTGCTTTCTAAAACTCCCCTGGACATGCTCTGAAGAGCGGATGTACTCTCCAGGGAGGGCAATCAAAGATACCATACTGCCTAGCTGCACTCAGAGGAAGGACTCCATGGGGTTTGCAGCAAGGCTGCAGAGGGGCTGGGAGTAAAGACGTGGACACACACCTAACAGACCACAGACCTCTTGCCCCGGTCCTCTTGGACAGCCCTAGACTCTCCCCTGGAGAAGAAGACCTTGGAGCCTCTCCTGGACTGGACCACCTAAAGGGTTTTTGGATTTGCCTCTCCAATCGCGAGCCTCCAAGAGAGCCAATGCTGAGGCTCAGGGTGTACAAGCAGTTGTGCAGTTTCAGCTCAGACTGTTTTCCAACTTTAGGGAGCCAAGTGGTCCCGACGTGGTGGGGTCAACCTAAGGACCTCTAATAAGCCCCGAAAGTGGTGTGAGCAGCAGATCTTGGTCCAAGAGAGGAGTGTGGGCTCAGCGGTTAGGAGTCCCAACACTCGGCCTGGCTCCTGACTCCAAAAATGCCCCCACCCCTGAGCCCCTACCCGTCCACCTGTGCCTCCCGCTGGATTGCCAGATAGAGGGCCTTGACCCCCACCCCAACGCCCCCCACAATCCCCACCACACACACCTGTCCCCGAACTGGGGTGCTCGGGACAGCACTGAGGGACCAGGACGCCAGCAGAACAGGGGTAGGGGTGGGGGGCTGGACCGAGAGGAGTCCAGGAAACACAAGGTTCCGTGTGCTCCCAGATCCTCCTCTGCCCAGCGAGCTAGGAGACTGCACGGGGATCTACACTGCTGTGACACTCACCCCAGCTTTGGCGCGCGACCTCTGAGAGCTACAGAATGCAAGCTGGAAGGAGTGGGGCGCCGGGGTAAAGGACGCCACCCCCCATCCCCCAACCCCACCTCCACCCCCCGCTGCCGTGAGCCCTTGCCCTAGGTCCCTAAGCACAGAACTAAACTGTAGAGGCCAGAGTTGAAGCTGGCTGGGAGAAGCTGGTTCGAGGAGGGAGCAGCCCCACCCTACTTAAGTCCTACTGCCCACATGCGCACCCGGATTTCTGCCTCCACCGACCCTTGCTGGGGCCTGCGGTTCCGAACACTGAGCGCCTACGCAGGGCCCACCCCTGGCGCCCCGGGATCCCTCAGGCCCCACGCGCGCTCGGACACGAGCACTCTCACACGCCCTGAGAGCGGGGCTCTAGAGCCCAGCCCGGAGGGGGCAGGGGCGGGGCGCCCTGGAAGCAGAGCAGGAAATGCCGTTAATTGAGGGAAATGCGCAGGAATTGCTCGGGCGGTCTTTGAAGTCCCCTCTGGCTGCCTGGCCGACTGTGCCAACAAGCCCACCCCGTGTGCCTTCGTCTCCACCCGCGTCCGAGCCAGGAGGCCGGTCCGCAGCATGGAAGAGGCCGTGTGGCCCGGGTTTCCACCGAACCAAGGCTGTGGGTTCGTCCAGTCTCCCACAGAAGACAGCTCTCGTGGAGCCCTTTATGTCTGCCCTGTCCATGGTCCCCTGGGTAAGCAAGAGGCCAGGCACGGCTGGCCTAACCACGCTAGCAGCAAGTTCCAGGGCAGGAGAGGCGCCGGGCCATGGCCTAATGTATGTACACACGTAAATACAGTGTGTGACCAAATGACATTCCACTCCCTCCCTTCCTGCCCCCCTTTTTCTTTTCATCATCAGCAAATAAAGATTAGCCCGGCAGATTATAGAAAACGTTTTCAGGCTGCGGCTGATCTTTATTCCAGGGCTTTGTGATGATATTGATGATGATGGTGGTCAAGTGGACAGTTTGATTTTTGTGTTTGGAGCTAGTTATAAAGAATCAATATTATATCAAGGGGTAACTTTCGTGATAAAGGACTTTAACCACTCTGGCTATTCATCATAAGTCTGTAGCAAGCAGATAGGTCAAAAGAAATTATATTGCACTAAAGAGTGAGTCTTCTTATCTCTCCTATACCAGGGGAATAAGGGACAAGCCGATCGATACAGTAGCTGCTGTATACTTCTTGCAATTATCAATAGCTGATTTTGCCTTTTGAGGCCTGCATCTATTAATGCAGGCTAATAATAATCGTTTGAGCCTCCCCAGAGGCAAAGGACTCAAAGTTTTAGCTCCCCAGCATTATGTATATAATCATATATGCTGAAGTGCCCCTCCTATGCAGCCACCATATAAAGTTCAGTGATCAGGACAGAAGTATTTCAAGATGTTCTGCATCCTGGTGTAAAGCCCTGGATATGTGCTGATGTTTCTCTGTGACTGTCATTAAGAAAAAAAAAAAAAAAAAAGCTATGAATGCTCAACTGTGGTGCCTACAGTAAAGTTGCAGTGTCCTGTACCCCAAATACAGGTAGGCTTCAGAGCACACATGATAAATTTATACGCCACGGGCATGGTTCCCACCTACTGAAGATATTGGGGCAGATTTATATCAATGGCTTGAAGTGCAAGAAAACCAGGAGTTGTAGCCAGTGTGGGCATGACAGTTAGCTATGCACCAGAGATTTTTTTATTTTTCTGGAGAATGATAATTTCAATTAGATGAACAGAAGCTTGGATAAAACATTTAAAAAATACAAATAAAAACATTTACCTAGATGTTTTCTAGCACCCCTCCCCATGTAATACAAAAGCAACATCTTTATAATTGGCACTTGCCATGCTGTCTGCGTGGGGCTGTGGTACACCAAGCACAGATTTCCTGTTGATGGAAACATTTATCATTGTGATTGCCCCAGAGTGGCAGGTGGTGTTATCAATTACCTCTTCTTACCAATAATAATATTAGTATGGTAATATCTTTGCTCAAGTGAGAACCAATTAGTGGTCACTTGTCACGGCATTAAGGACACAACATCACGCAGAATTTAACCCTGAGGACCTAAAACAAAAGTTGGGGGTTGGGGAAAGAGCCAGAGGGAGGGAGACAGACAACAAGTAAGTACAGGGAACTTGGGGATGGAAAAAAAAAAACAATCAAAGGAGACCAAAAATGAAAGCTTTAATATTTGAATGCCTGTTTTGTATTAAGTAGTTGGGAAATAAACACACTTTAAACAAAATGTCAAATGCATCTTATGTAAAACCAGCTTTCATGAATCTAGAGCCAGGTAACTTCAACAACCTGTGATGTTAAATTAGAACTGACTCTTGAACCTCCCCTTGTCAAATCAATCTTGCATAGCCTTTCTATTTTATCTGAATAAATAATACAAATTAAATCAAACACCTAATTATATGTTCCACTAATGTAAAATATACAGTATTAATTTGTAAATAATATTATTAAGCAGACAAAATAATAACGTGTCTCCTCTTAAGATAAAAACAACATTGCAAGAGGAAAGACAATTAACAAATTAGATTTAATTACAGAGAAGAAAATCAACTTTTGTTTTTGCAAGCGTTTAGGTATTACAATAATTTAATAGACAGTGGTCATGTGATTATAAATATGTGTGTGCCTCATGCCTGAGTGAGAATCCACACCTCTACTCTATTTGCCGGTGGCACCACCAGAACCTACACTCTACCTCTTATCTGTGAAAATATCCCATTGACCCACTGTCACTTTGAGATAAATATATTGCTGCCAATAGGGTTTAAATTGTAAATACTATCCTTAAAACTTCCCACAGGAAGAGCAATTATAGGTTTCTGATCTGAGTGCAGGGAGGCAAAAAGGGGAAGGGAACAGGTTAAGTCAGGCAAAAACCCGCCTTTTGTTTCCTAAAATTATTTTAATTACAAAAAATCTTTAGTCTTTCCTAAGTAGTTTTTCAAAGAGTGCACTTTAGGATTTACTCAAGGGCACCATTTCAGCATTGAAGGGAATTAATACACGCTTCCCTTGTCTCTCGACCCTTCAGTCCAAGCCTTTGCTTCACCTTCTCAACGAAATTTGAACACAGCCTGCACCAAAGCAGACATGAGCCTGTGCGGTCCCCGGAGAACTCAGCCCTGCGCCTCCCTAACCCTGGGACAACAGCCTACCTGGGGCTGGACAAATGCATCGGGATCTCCGACTTGTTCCCGAGAGACCCACGATGTCCACTCAAGCCCGAGTCATGCCTGTTTTACCTTCCCACTTAGCATTCGCTGGACTCCTCCGCAATCTGAAGGCTTGCTTCGTGCACACGAAGGGCCCGGGCTCAGATCTGCCTTCACTGGAGGGACTCGAAAGATCCTCCCCACGACCACACCTCATAGAAAATGCAAAGGAAGTGCACAAAATTAAACAGTTGCATTTAGAAGTCCCAGAAAGACTTAAGAGAACTCGTAACCGTTGTTGGAAAGAGGGATGGGGACAGAGGCGGGAGTATGAGGGCTGCCAGCAACAAAAAGGTGGGCAGCAGCAAGTTGAGGCGATCCAATGAGGAGCTGGTCAGGCTGTGGGGGCCGGAGGCTTTGGAGTCAAGCGGGATCCGGTCTTCCCTGAAAGGCTTCAGTACCGCCAGCGGCGGGAGAACCTGCGTATCCTTCTTCGCAAAGTGTGTGGATTAAAAAAAAAAAACCACAGGGAATGGGTACTGACCAGGTCACAAAAGACAGTATACCTTTGGCCTAGAGTAGCATCCAGCAATAATCTTTCTGCGTTCTAAAAAGTAATGCCAGACCTCTGCCTTCTCGCCGAGGTGCAGCAAACAACCCCCCCCCCCTCGAAAAAAACCTCTTGACCATACTCTTAAGTTCTGCAAAAACTTCCATTCTCCATTGCCCCTCCCCATGCACTCTTCTTTTCTATCCCGATCCCTGCCACTTTCTCCTCTTTTCCCAGGAAAATATCTGTCCCTCCTCGCTCCAACGCCTTGGTTGCAAACTTTTCATTACTAAGTGTCTCTGTGCCAGACCAACGAGCATCCCCTAAAAGCAAACAGCCTTCACCCAACTTTACCGCGATTTCGATAACGACATTTTATCCCGTATTTTATGAAAGTGCAATCGATGTGTGAGCCAAATGAGAAAACTAGATGTTGAGCATCTTTTATTTGCCTTAAAAAAAAAAAATCGCCGAAGTGAATACGCCCTCCAAAAGCCAAAAACAAAACCAACCTTAAAGATTTGTTTTCGTAAATGGCTCTTGGGGCTGTTTGGAGAGACTCCAACCTGTGTGCTTCCTTCCTCTGCATGATTCTCCTGTGCTCTTCCTGAAGCCCAAAGCTGTTGCTTCGTGGAATTTAAAAAACTAAAGGAGGGCGGCAGAACACGGGCTGCGAACCAGAGTCTAGAACCGAAAAGCAACGGACAGAGAACCGGGGGGTTGTGTCAGGCCCGGATCTTTGCAGGGGCAGGGGATTCCACAGCCAGGCAGCAGTTCCTAGCCCTGTAGGGAGCATTAAGCTGCCAAGCACGGGGAGCTATCTGGTCACCTGTCCTCCGCCTCCGGCCTCCGCCGCCGCGAGCGACAGCCAGGGGAAGCGCGGGAAGGCCATCTGTGCCGAAGCTTCGCACTACACAGGGCCACTTACAAAGACAAATATAAAATTAGAGAATGAAAAAGGGCACACTGGGGCTAGGGACACTGGTGCGGGCTTGGCAGGGACGAGGCCCGAGGCACATCTCGGTGGCCGCTCGGGGACGGAGGACACGCGCGGCCATGCGCGCGGGCGCGGGTGCTCAGCTGGGTGGAAGAGCGCGCGGGGGATGCGCGCGGGTGAGAAGGCGCGTTCGTGTGACCGAGGGCGGGGGAGCGCGCCTTGCAGGCTGCCCGAGGGTGCTGGGGCGGTCCAGATGTGAGCGACCCCTCCACCTGGCCCCCCACGTCACCCCCGAAATCCCGAGACGCAGTAGGCCGCGTGCGGGACTTCTGTAGACTTGGAACTTTCAGTAGCGCTCACCGCCCACTCCGCAGGTTCCACAGCAGTGGGTGCCGAAGCCACTGCGCCCGCCCGTCGAAAAGGAGAAGGGTGGGGGAGACGGACGCTGGGGCCCCGCGGTCCCCTCCCTTCCCAGGATTTAAGCCTTTCTTGGAGGAGAGGCCCCGGCAGGCGGACACGGGGGCCGAGGCGGCTTTGGTGGCAGCGGCGGGCGGGGCGGGCGCTCGGAGTCGGTGGGACCCGGTGGGGGGGCGGGGAAAGGGGGTGGAGGGGAGGGGAGGAGCCGCGCGGCCCGCGCCGCTTCCGAACCGGAAAGTTGGTCTTGCCGAAGTCCCGCCACCCCGGCGTGCGCACTCCGCTCAGCTCCGCTCCGGCCGCAAGTCTGCGAGCCCCGCCGGCGCCGAGAGCCTGCGGAAGGGACTCGGCCTGGAGAGAAGATCCGGAGCCTGGGCACCTGAGCCGGAGCAGGCCTCGTGCCGAGCGGTGCCGCGCCCCGCGCCGCGGAGGACGGAGGCGGCTGGCCCTGCGCGCCTGGAGAGCAGGCGGCGCGGCGCCCGAGCGGCCGGGCGAGACAAAGGCGCCGGCCGGAGCCCTGCCCGCGGCCGCTCGCTCCGGGAGGGGCCGGCGGCGGGGCGGGGGGGCGCGGCGCGGGGCGCGGGCGCGGCGCAGACACTCTATAAAGGGGCGAGCCCGGCGCGCCGGCGGAGACGGCGCCGCGCGGACGCCGCCAAAGTTTGCTGCTGCGCTTGGCGGAGAGGAGGCCGCCGAGGCCCGCTCCCCGCCGGGGCCCGCTAGAGCCGCACCGGAGCGGCGGGGCAGCGCGGGCAGCGGAGCCCGCGATGTGAGAGGCGCCGGGCAGCGCGCGTCCAGGTCCGCAGGCGCCCGGCCCCTCCTCGCCGGCGCGGCCGCTAATTGCGAACGCGGCCTCATTTGCATAGGCCGCCGGAGTCCGCTGGAGGCCGGCCAATCGGCGCGGCCCTCCACTAATGGCCATGCATTATTCACCAGCCTAATTGCTCAGCCCCATGCGCGGCCCGCGCAGCCGCCGCCGCCGCCCTGCGCCCCGCGCCCAGCGCCCGCCCGGCCGCCCCGCGCCCACCCCGTCCCCGCCGTCCTCTCAGCTGATGCGGCTGCCCCGTGCGGGGCCGGAGCGCCGCTAGCAGCATGTCTCGGCGCAAACAGGCCAAGCCCCAACACCTCAAGTCGGACGAGGAGCTGCCGCCGCCGGACGGGGCTCCTGAGCACGGTGAGGGCCGGAGACTGCAGGGTGGTCCAGGCGCTGGGGCGCCCAGTCGGGGTGGGGAGTGCGGTCGGCAGGAGCAGACCAGCGCATCTCAGAGTGGGAAAAGTTCTCCGTTCCTGCGAGCAAATGTCGGAGTTGCGCCCGGCTCCCGGGCCGGGCCGGCCGGGGGGGACCTGGGTTCTCCGCCGAAGCGCGCGGCCGCAAGGAGTTGCGGGCAAGTAAACTTGGCTCTGCTCCTCGGAGTTGGGGCGCTGCGCGCGAAGGGCGCTGGGCCGGGCGGCTGGTGGGAGGCTGGAAGCCGGAGCGGCCGGACCCGGAGGCCTGCGAGCCGAGATGGAGCGGGTAGGGTCCGGGCCGCCGCCTACACGCTGCCCCCCGGCCTCGCGGTATCCAAACCTGGGGCGGGTCTCGTGACGGCGGAGACCTCGCGGACGCGCCCGGACCCCTGCGGGTCTCCGGAGCGACCGGGAGTCGGAGCAACAACGGGATACGCTCCGAGGCTCACCTTCAGCGGGCCCTGGAGGCCGCCGCCGGGCCAGCTTTGTTCAGCTTAGCGCGCCCGGTGCCTGGGTGCTGTGTGCCCGGAGCCAGCCGGGGGCCCACGCCATCTCGGTGATCCCAGGCTGTGCTCCCGGCCCTCCATACCGCTTGCGTGCAGCCTAAAGTGACCCTTGGCCGCGAACCCCGCGATGTCCCAGAGCGATGACAAATCCGATGATCCCAATCGGAAACGAGTAGAAAGTAAACGTCTCTGGCCTTTCCTTAATGGCCGACCTGGGAATTAAGCTGGGGTGTGCGCAGCTGTAGCCATGGGGGGCTGGGTCCTTCTACACTGTAGAACTCCAGCAAGTTTCTGGCTGGTTTCAGGTTTTTTCTCTAGCAGTTTTTGTTGTTGTTGTTCTTTTGGATGCATCGAAAATGGACACTGGAGGTACCTTTGCAATTAATTCTCTGGGAGAAATTTTCTCTTCGAAACACCCAAAAGTGAAGGACAGGCGCGGCGGAAGTTAGAGACTGCCGAAGATTCGAATGAAACGTAGCTGAACTTTGGCACTATAAAGTTTAGGGAACCTCGAATCCGTTTCATCAAGTTAAAATCTTCGGCCCTGGGCGCCGCCGGGCTTCTTCTGCGCGCCCCACAGGGGTCCCCAGGGCGCCCTCAAAGAGGGCCGAGGAGGGGTGGCCGCGGGCACCCCACAGCCCGCAGTCTACACGGACGAGAGATAATTTGTTCCTTTAAAAGACAGGTTAGCCAGCCTTTATGATTAACCCATTATAAGCTGTTTGAAGGCAAATACTTATCTTTTTACTTTGAGAATAGAACTGGCTGAAAAAGAAAGGAGGGGAGAGTTTTAAGAGTTTGTCACACAGCGATGTAAAGTTTGACAAAACAGTAATACATCTTCCTCAGAATGGAGAAAGTGAGAAAATGCCCAGAGCAGAACGGGTAAGAAGTGAATTAAATAAAATTCAGGATGGATCTTTTTGTTGTGGAGGTGAGGGAGCGGTATCTGCGGCAGCAAGTCAGCCAAGATTAGAACAGACGATATGCTAAAAAGAAACGCTTGCATATGTTGGGTAGATTAAGGACAAAGAATCTTTTTGTCATGGAAATGGATTTTTTTGTTTTGTTTACTTCTTCACATAGAATTTCTCACACTTGGTTTGTTTTGTATTGCCCTCAATGACTACATGATCAAATGAATGGATTTATTTCTGCCGAATGAGAAAGACAGTCTTTCCTTCAAAAGAACTACATTGCATCCCAGTGAGGAATTTTAAAGCTTTATTATTGTGGCTCCTGAATAGCTTAAAATCGGCTTTCACAGCCGCCCCAAAATGCAACAATGTAAATACTTCTCAGCTTTGTAGGGTCGTTATCAAAATGTGCAATGTCTCCTCTTATTAAAGCATATTTTAATTAATAGAGTAAAACCTCTTGTATTTAACAATTAACAAGCTGAGGCACTGCTGTTCATTTTTAATTTCACTTCAGAAATGTGAGCGTGATGAACTTAATAGTGTAAACATGTTGGAGGATATATAGTGTTGAAACCCTCAGACAGAGTAATAATTTATGAGTTCTATTTTGAATTTGCCTTGCTTCTTGAATTTGTTTAGAGATTCACCACACCCTGGCTTTCTACCATCGTTAAGAGTGGAGTTTTTGTCCAGCTTGTGTTTTCTACAGCTATTCTGAGTTCTAATCACGATGTTGCTACAGTCCCTGATCATATTTTGCAACAGGCCAAAAATAACCTGTCTGGGGCTGAGCCCTAGGAAAGCAGTGTATTTCCCGTGCCTGTTTGAAGGGGAGCTCAGGCAAACTATTAAAGCAAGTTCTTTCTGCTTTAATTGTTCTGAAGCAGATTGTTCATGGAGCATAAAAGATACTCTGTTTCCTGTAAAGTCAAGGAATGCTTATGTGTGTATTAGTCTAAGATAACCAACTGAAGTTTATTTTTAAAAGACTAATGGTTGTACAAACTAAATTATTCCAACATGAACCAGATCTCTTAAGATTTTTAATTTGTGGGAGTAAACATGTGATGCGTGGAGTTAGAATTGAGCTAAGTTAGGCTTCAGTGTTTTCCATATGAAGTAAGTAAATCCTTTGTATCATTTTGGGTGTAACATATTAATTAAAGCATTGGGTCCCTCTACCAGTAAATTGATGTCATGAAAAACACATTATGCAAAAAAAACTTATAATGGACAAAGATGCAGAGGCATGTTACTTTATAGTCATAAAGCTCATATTTTTATAATTTCATTTCAGGTTGCTGTTTTTAGGAAAGCAATGAAAACAGTGCTAAACAAAAATAGATTTGGAGCTATCCTAGTGTTATCACTGAATGAAACGATAATACATTTAGAATGAGAAAATGTAAGCATGATTTATGTAAAGTTCAAAGTTACCCTTTTGTAAAAATTTAAGATCATTCAAACTTTTATTCCTAATAGAGACTGTCCTTTAAAATTACTTATTTGCTAATTATTTCATTTCCATTTTAGAAGTAAATGCTCTGGAGTTGAGTTAAATCTATGTCAACAATAATGATATCCTTTGAACAAGCTGAAGATTTTTGTTCTAAGAAAAACTAATTAAAACTTCCAGTGACAGTGCAGCACTTAACTCCCACTAAGAACTTTAAAGGTGTAATGCTGTTATCCTGTGTTGCATAAATGCAATTGAAGAAAGAAGCATTTTACTGTCCTTAGAAAGTATGTATTTAAAGAAGAACAAAAGGATATTCAATTTAAAAGTTTGCCATCCTGCATTTTGTTGGTACTAATTGCTTCAAAGTGTTTTTATTTTCTGCCAACTTATAGTATATGGCTATCTTAAGAATCCTTTCAAATATAGTGAGTCTGTGACCTAAGGATTTACCCGAGGAATTCACAGGCTGTGTTTAAATTCAGGGAAAGAAGGCACTCCGTGAAGAGGTCTTTTTTTTCCTTTATCTGTAGATGCAGGGTTTGCGTTCAGCTCTCCCAGCACACTACCCACATTTACAATTCAGCATACCAAAAGGACAATGCAGAAGCCACTTTCCAGCATCCGCAGGCAGATTGTTTTCTCTGAAACATAAAAAGTAAAAAGTTAGTGACCAAGAAAAAGAAGAAAAACCTGCAGATATTTCTTTTAAAAATAACACTTAGCAACTTAACCCATTGTAGGACGCATATTGCTATGATCAACAAAAAAAGGGGGCCCATTAATTCTACCTTTCACAGAGCTGATTATGTGACAAGAGTTAGGGACTTTTTGTGTACAATGCATTTCAAACTTTCACAGCATATGCATAATCCAGAATTTTTCAATGTGTTCAGAGCCAGAGAAAGGAAAAGGTATGGAGTAACAGCAGGAACTACTTAGCAAGCTGATTATTTTTTGTATCCACAATGATGGTGAAAGCAGGCAAAAGTGGGTCAGATTTCATTTTCAGCTTCAATCTCTAAGGAGCTCTACCATTCATCTCCAGGTAGCCTTAAGAATATTTTCTTTCAGGGGGAAATGCAGCAAAGGTAGAGCCAAGGTTTCTATTCTGCAGTCTGACCGTCAGTTGGAATTTAGTGTTCTTAAATGTAAGTATTGGCACAGGCTTTTATTTAAGTAAATTTAAAATCTTTTTAGCTGCTAATAAGGTTATTCCTGATCTTGTAATGCTGCCAGATAGTTTTAAGAAGCATAAATTTTAAATATGTAATAGGAAAGGTGTTTTGGTTTTTTTTTTTTTTTTTTTTTTTTTTTTTTTTTTTTTTTTTTTTTTTTTTCTGTTTTATTGGCTTTGCTTTTCCTACATGATTTCTTGACTCATTTCCAGGATGAAAGCAACATATCTTAGTATCATGAAGATGTGAACTAATTTTACTGCTGTTAGGGTAGCTTTGTAATTACAAGATAAGTTGCTACACATTTCATGTATAATCAACATAAATAAAACCTATGTGAAAATCAAATATTTTACTATTTAAGTAAACTTTGATTTCTAAAAAAAAGCTTGAATTTTTTTCTCTTGTAATTTCCACACACTTACGATTTTAAAATGTAGTTAAATGTGTAGTGTCCAAGCAAACAAGGGAAGTCATGTTACAAAAAGTATAAAATATTAACAAGGTAATGGAATGGCCTCTATGTTACAGATTAAGATTGATTTGTTTCTTAATTAAAGGGAAGAATTTTTGAGTGTGCACCAAAGAGACCAGATGAGGCCAGTTGGTCTCTAAATATTTTCCTCTGTGGGCCTTTTTAAATCACCCCCAGATTAGTTCTGTGAGGTATCAGAGATCCTACTCCCTTTGCATTCTCTGTGAACAGCAGCCACACAGCATAGCATAGAAAGCCTTTTTGTCTGTTGTCTGTGAAAGGTGGGCTGCAGAGTGCTAGGCAGCCTCGACAGACTCTCCCTGAAGGTGGGTAGTTAGAAGTGCTTTGACAAACCTTGCTGATTTAACCTTTGCCTGCTTTGCCCTGCCAGGGGTGGCCACTAGATGTCAAGCTCATAATACAATTAGTGCATCTGTGTTGTTGACCTTGGCAACAGGACTCACCACTGTTCTGTTAAGTGTGAACACTGAATCTGAGTGTTAACTAGAGATCCTGAGAGTTTGTTCCATGCAGCACAGCTTATCAAATGCCATCTAGTCCTGCACAAGTGTTTATAGTTCTTGGAAGAAGAGAAACTAGTTTTCTTTTGTGTAGCCATTGCGTCTTGAACTGTTTGGTTAACCCTGCAGGTGCCACAGCACTTGGACTTCATTCCTAGGTGTTACTAGACTTCTTTTTTTTCAAGAGGGACCTCATCTGAATTGTTTAGTAGTTTTGTTGTATGATGTGCATGTATGGGAGTCACTGGCTTCAGTGTGGCTATTCCTGGCTGATTTTCTACATATGTGCAGGCTTCTGCCATAGAATTTAAACAGTGCTGCAAAGTGATGACAAATCATGGAGTGATTTAGTCACCTGACCCCAAGTGTTGCAGCCTAATGGTTATGGCTGATCCAAGCCTTTTTCCTGGTCACAGCATAGATGGTCCCCTCCAGGGCCATTTAAATGTGAGGATTTATACTTCTAACTAATTTGCTATCAATTTATTTATTTCTGTGCATGGTGGATTTGAAAAATGGCCAGTGGGTGGGTAATTATGTAGGCACTTTACAGAAAACACATCATGCAATAGATGTTTGATTTCACATGTCAAATCTACAAAGCCTCATCTCCTGTATTTATACTATTTTACCTGAGTCAAAAGTGACCTGGCAAAAATCTTCTATTCCCTCCTCACCAAATTTTGATTAAAATTAATTGTCTCCGTTGAACAATTTCAGGTTTGTGTATTAGGCATACATAGCAATATGTGTATTCATTGGGAGCGCGATTACAAGATAACATCTAAGTGAAAGGACTATTGTGCAACCTTGAAGTATAACAAACATCTTATTATCTGGTGCAGCATCAGGGTTGATAGTTAGAGCAAGTATGCATACTGTGCTGCTCCCATCTGCATGGACCCATAAAGGATCAGTGTCTCTGCCCCTGATGCTTTACTGCAGATTAAAACTGCAAACATTTTGAACAGAAGACGTTTGGTGCCTGTGCCACAGGTGGTCGTGACTTAACAAATTTGAGATGTGGGCCACTGAGTAAGAGGGAGTGTGCAGGTCAGTGCCATGTTGAGCATAGCAAGAGTGCCCTCCACCGTTCAACTCTGTGAGCACAAGCTAAAGGTCTGGGGAAAAGGACAGAAAAATTTTCTATTGCGCCTGGAATTTCTTCTACATTGTTAAACACAGTGGGGGTCTCTATTTGTCTCCTCCTGTGTCACAGCTTGGGCTCAGTATGTGATAATTCATCTTTCTTTATGGGATTCAAAGCTATCATAAGGAGTTAAAAAGAATTAATTTGCAAGAAAATAAGTGTCTCTTAACGATTTAAGAAAACTTGAAAAATGCTTACTAGATTTTTTAAAAATGGAAAAGCAAAGAAAAAAGTACGGTTCCTTGTCTTGAAGATACACATGGAATTTTAAAGTTACTTATTGAAGTGGAGAAGTTAACATGCCTCTTCCAGTACTTAAACAAGTTTTGCTTCTCCCTTTGTGAATTGTAATGAATTAATAATGTGTAATAAAAGTGTGACAGAATAAAAGTAACTAAAAATGAAACCACAAAACACCTCTTTTACTTCTTTGCAATTGATGATCTTACAAGGCAGGGTACTCCTAAAAAGAGAAAAAAAAATTTAAGTGTTGACAATAACTGTAGTTAGAAAATTTTAAAGTAAGCATTGTGCCTCAAATGTTGTTAGATATAATGGTTTCACTTGTGACTTTAAAAGATGATCATTCCACCTATCTTTTGACACATTATTCTCTGAAAAAAAGTGAAACATGATGTGAGTATGTTATATAACAGCCAGGAATGAGATTGTTGAGGGCTTCTTTCACAGTGAGTCAGTCCTAAGAGTAATAATATTTCTGTAAAACATTTTCTGGGTATAGAAAAGTATATGTATGTTTGAAGTTGCTGCTTTAAAGCTTCCCTTTTGTTCAAGAGTTTCTCTGAAATGCTATGGTGATGCTTTCTCCTTTGTATACAAGTGAGAAACAGAAATCACAGAAGAACATATGAATAGTGATGAAGTTAGAAACCCTGAAAATGTTAAGTATAAATGTCAAATGTTGGGATAACTGTAGATCAAACTGAAATAATTATAATTTTAGCCTATGTAGTACAAGTAATGGATGTGGCATCAGGGGTTTGATGTATAAGGGATCTCAGTGAAGGAGAGTTATGAGAGCCGGTTCCGGTCCTCTTCACGTTCATACATGACCAGTGCAGCAAGTATATCTGGCTCATCCCTTGCCTGTTTGTAGCTTCAGTTCTATCAGTAAACAATCCGTGGGCAAAAATAAATTACTCTGACACTAATAATGTTTACAATGCTTGTTTTTAAATTCTCCCTTTAAAGAAAGAAAGAAAATGAATATTACCTTTTTGATAAATTCTTAAACTTGCTACTGGTGTCCTGTTGTTAGGAAGTACCTCCCTAACAGGAACTTACCTTGAAATAACAATTTTAAGCCATATTTTCATGGATATAACTTCTATTTTAAAACACTGTGAGTTCTAAATGTTAGTGTAATTAAAAGATGGTTAACTCCATTTTAACCTGACATAATATTGCCTTTAAATGATGCAGGATTAAAGGTTTAGCATTTAGATGATACAATTGCAAATTACATTCTGAATTCTCCTGCATAGATTTTCTTGTTATAATTGTAATATGCATCTGTAATCAATATAATGAGAAGAGCCACGGAGACAAGTTACACAACTCATTTCTTTTCACAGCGCATCTCAAGTTGACACTTGGGCTCTGCACATTAGTAAAATGTCTTGCTACTTCCGAAGAGCCCTGTTCTCAGTAAAAAAAAAAAAAATCCTCAATTTGGCTTACTTCCTGCCAATTCAATTGAAGTGCTTGTTGCTGAATAATCTTAAAATATGCAAACAAAATTTCAATCCTGTATGCAAAATACTGGGTTGTTTTTGTATTCAAGACCATCTTTAAAAAATTGTGATTCACTGTAACTTTTTTAGAGTGCTGATAACTTTTAAATTTTGATCATACAGTTGCAGTTGAGCATGTGAGAATAATACTTCACATGATCATGTCTTTAGTGTTTTATATAAACTCCAATAGAAATTAGAAGTGCCAATTCTAATTTATTTGCTCAAATAAGAAATCCAAATAGTATTGAAGAGTTTTTGTCTTTAGTTATAGTTTTTAAGATACCTTTTAGTCAGAAGTGAAATTTATTATGAAGCGCTGGTGATAAATTGTTAACCAGTTGTCAGTTTCCTTAGGTTCATTAGCACTGTTAACTTTAACAGATCCAAATGGTCAGAATGCCAGCTTTACAATTTCCTTCAATTTGAAAGAATGTAAGTAGCAGATTGTTTTACTTTGACAAGAATATTGTCATTATGTTGAGGTAATTATCACTTAAACTTACACTAAACAAAATTACTTACTTGGCAGAAAGAACTTAACTATTCTATGTATAGTCTCTATAATTGAGACACTATTGTAATTTAGCATTCTACGCATGAGAAACAATGAAATTACCTGCAGGAAAATTCCCAAACTCCTATTCATTTGAAAATAAATCCTAAAAAATGTTTAATACATAAAAAACTAATGGAAAGTAAAAATGCAAATCTTTAAGGTAAATAGAGATTTGTTTCGGACCAGACCTTTGCAAAAAAAAGCACAAGATCTTTGGGTGAAACAAAAATGTTTCTCTATATCACATACTATAGTTTATTATAAAGAAAATCTGGAAAATGTTCATTTGTACAAATAGTTTATAGTTAAATAAATTCTTTCAGCATTGAACTGACTTTGAACGATGCAGAAGTCAATATAATTCTTAAGCATTTTCTCTGAATAGAAAAGTTCTCTTTTAATAAAATATATATTGTTTAATTTTGTCAAAGTATAATTATATACCATGTGGATGTTTTGTGCATCATGTAAGTTACACATTTTATCTTATCTAAGGAATTTATGTGTTAAATGCAACTAGCAATTTTAATTTTGTTAAGATTTTCCTTTTTAAAAAAAGATTTATAGCTTTAAAATGTTGTAAAATAACTTTTGAAGTCGGTCCCTTGTTTAATCATTTGATTGCTTAATGCAGATGAACTTTTTAAAATATCTATTTAGATTACTTGTTTAATGGGTAGATCTAAGAACATTCCACAATTAAGAAACTTTAAAGCAGAAATTATTGCAATTTTATAAAAAATTTTAAGGTACAAGCCTAGAATTTTAAATAGCCCTTATTTTTGTGATCAGTCACTAAGAAATTATTTACCTGAAGATTTTAGGTCATGTCACTTTTTTGCCCTATTCCATAACCTTAGCAGGCTTACAATTAGATGCTGCATACATTGAGGAAAGTTGAGTGCTCTGAATGTTTTGTTAATGTGCCTATCTGCAGTATAAATCGCTGTGCCTTTGCTTGCAGCTACCCTCAACCTCATTACAGATACCTATTACATTCTTTCCTCTGCGCTGTAATGAGACTGCTCGCTGCAGCCTGATCTTCCGTGCTGAATTTAGTTTAAAAGTCTAGCAGCCTTTATGGGCTGCAAGCTCTAACTTCTTTTCCCCTTCAAATGGCTTAGCCAGTTAAGAAAATGCTAATTGAATGCTGCTAATAATTTTTTAAAGGCATGTATAAATTACCTGGAAATAATGGCCTCATGGAGAGCAACAGGACTAGCCTCAAAAAATATTTTTATTTTTTTTCCAGGAAAGAGAGCAATGTACTTTTACTGAATATGTTTTAAAAATCAGTTTTCTGTACTGAACTCAGTACTGAATTATTTTTCTAAAACCCTAAAAGAAAAAAGTAAAGACTTTTTAGCAAATTGTGTGCTGATAATTAAACTTTTTTTTTTTTTTTTTTTGGTGCGACTGACTTTAAGGATATTTGGTTCTCACATTCAACTATGCGCCTTTAACAAAGAGCTGACTTGCAGCTGTCATTGGCTGTGTTCAAACTGATTTGTTGCTGTCACTCCATCTGTAAGTTGACAAAAAGCAGCTATGAGTCGGTAATACTCAGGCTGCAGGAGAACCCAGTAGCGCCTGGGCGGGACTGCACAACCCAGCCTCTGAAAGGTAGCAGCCAGAAGCGTGATCGTGTGTCGATGTCTCATTCCTGTACAGCCCTTTATTTGATCAGGTGTGAATTAGAGTTGTTCATTAAACACGGTTGTTATTCGGCACAAGAGGGTAAGGGGAGACAGAGGAAGTGGCTGCCTACAACAGTAATTAAACATGTGTAACCAATTAGAGGGTTTTCCACTATGGCACAAGCATATAATTTGCTAAGTCTTTCTATGAGAATAGATGAAAATAGGTACAAAAAGTGTGTCTGACTGCAACATTCTCATGTTAAACATGTCAACATAAATGAACTTTAAATATATAATTTCTGGTTTGTTAACAAAACCACTGAACTCTATTGGTTAATCACAATAACATGTAATTTTAGTTCATTTTGCCAAGAAATATTGTATCTGACAGAGCCGATTGATTGTATTAAACGTGATTCATTTTAGGCGTAGCCTATATTGATAGTCATCTGGCAAACCTAAAATGTAGAAATGTGCCCCTTCTACACGGGAAGTCTGGACAGAAAGGATGCAAGTAGGATGGTCTTAAGTCGGGAGAGATTGTTTTTCTCAGCAGAAATGCAAGAAGCACTTATATTTTCTTTGTTACATTTACAAATGAAAGTATTTAGCCGAAATTTCCTACAGGAAAGAAATGCCTATTGATTCCAAGGGTTCTATAGAATTACTTTAAATCTGTACAGCCTCAGCCCTCAGAGATAAATCCTCGCAGCAGCCGAGCCGAGACCACACCAGAGTGCAGTCAGCTCTGCTCAGGTGCTGACGCGCTGCGGAGGTTGTGGATTAGTTGAGCAGTGTTAAGTGAACTGGCAGAGGCATCTGTAATTTCACTGGAAATGAGGAAGCCCAATGGTAAAGGGGAGCCCTAATGAGCCCATCGAAGCTGGCTTTGTACCCAACCGACAGGGTGGCTGTGGATTGTATGAAAATATTGGAAATCAATGACTTCTATGGAATTTCATTAAGAAGCAGTATCCACAATTGATAGAGCCTCATAATTTGATGGATTGTGCTAAGAAAATGATTAGCTAGCTAGAAAGAGTCATAGAACACACATGCTGGGACGTCAGAAATGTTGAAGTGGGGTAATTTGTACAAAATAAAAAATATTGATTTTACTTATGGGCAAAATTTTGAAAGGGAGGGAGGTTGTCTGGCAGGCCCTGCTGATGTCGTCCTTTGGTTTCCTAGGTGTCCCTGGGGAAGGTGCAGAAGACGTGGACAGTGGGAACGAGAGCCGCAGCGGTGGGGAGGAAACCAGCGTGTGCGAGAAATGCTGCGCGGAGTTCTTCAAGTGGGCCGACTTCCTGCAGCATAAGAAGAGCTGCACCAAGAACCCACTGGTGCTCATTGTGGGCGAGGATGAGCCTGCGCCACCTGCGGAGGAGTTCCCAGAAGCCTCACCCACCAGCTCGCCAGGAGAGCGGGCTGAGGCCGAAAGTGAGGCTGCAGAGGAGGCCACCCCAGCAGAGGGCGAGGCAGAAGCTCCGGTGCCGGCACGTGAGCTTGAGCCCATGGACGTGGAGGCACCTGGGGACAAGGGCAGCGCGGTCTCAGGCACCTCTGCTCCACCACCCCCAACACTGGCCCCTGCCCCTGAGCCCACCACACCGGCCTTTGCAATGCCCAGCACCAACGTAACACTGGAGACGCTGCTCAGCACCAAGGTGGCTGTGGCACAGTTCTCACAGGGCGCCCGTGCCGCTGGCAGCACATCGGGCACGGGCGTGGGGGCTGTAGCCATCCCCATGATTCTGGAGCAGCTGGTGGCCCTGCAGCAGCAGCAGATCCACCAGCTGCAGCTCATCGAGCAGATACGCAGCCAGGTAGCCCTTATGAGCCGCCAGCCTGCGCGGCCACCCCTGAACCCAGTGGTGGCAGCAGCAGCTGCAACAGCACCAGCACCTGGCACACCTGGCACACCTACCCTGGCTTCACACCCTACACTGCAGCTCTCAGCTGCACCAGCCCCCAGTTCTGCAGGCCCCACAGGCCCACAAGCCACCTTCGAGAGCCCCCAGTCACTTTCACAACCTGCATCAGGAGCAAGCCCCCAAGGGGGCCCTAGCTCAGCAGAGTGTGTGGCACCCCTAGCCTCCAGCACTGGGCCTCCTGCACCAGGCAGCACCCCACAGCTGCAGAATGAGCCCACACCCCCTGCCCTGGGCCCTGGGTCCCTGCTCAGCTCAACTCCCAGCCTGCCAAGCCCTCTGCTACCTCAGACCTCTTCCAGCAGCGTCATCTTCCCCAACCCCTTGGTCAGCATTGCTGCTACAGCCAATGCGCTGGACCCGCTATCAGCCCTCATGAAGCACCGGAAGGGCAAGCCACCCAACGTGTCAGTATTTGAGCCGAAGGCCAGTGCTGAGGACCCCTTCTTCAAGCACAAGTGTAGGTTCTGTGCCAAGGTCTTCGGCAGTGACAGCGCACTGCAGATCCACCTGCGCTCACACACTGGCGAGCGGCCCTTCAAGTGTAACATTTGTGGGAACCGCTTCTCCACCAAAGGTAACCTGAAGGTGCACTTCCAGAGGCACAAGGAGAAGTATCCCCACATCCAGATGAACCCCTACCCAGTCCCAGAATACCTCGACAATGTGCCCACCTGCTCGGGAATTCCCTATGGCATGTCACTGCCCCCAGAAAAGCCAGTAACCACCTGGCTGGACAGCAAGCCAGTGCTGCCAACAGTGCCCACATCTGTGGGACTGCAGCTGCCTCCCACTATCCCCAGTGCTCATAGCTACACTGACTCTCCTAGTGTTACCCCCATCAGTCGCTCCCCACAGAGGCCCTCTCCTGCATCCAGCGAATGCACCTCCTTGTCTCCAGGCCTCAACCACGCTGATGCCAGCATCTCAGTGACAGCCGAGTCCCCACAACCACTCCTCAGTGGATCTTTGACTAAAACAGAGCCTGTCAGCCTGCCTTGCACAAATGCAAGGACAGGGGACATTCCAGTTGGTGGACAGGTCAATGCTGTGTCCACATCTGCAGCCACTGCTGTCACAGACAGCACTTCTATGAGCCTTGGCAGCCCCAGTCTTCCAGCAGCTTCTGACCAGTTCAAGGCCCAGTTTCCCTTTGGTGGTCTGCTTGACTCTATGCAAACATCAGAAACCTCAAAACTGCAGCAATTGGTAGAGAACATTGATAAGAAGATGACAGATCCAAATCAATGTGTCATCTGCCACCGGGTGCTGAGCTGTCAGAGCGCCCTGAAGATGCATTACAGGACACATACAGGGGAAAGGCCCTTTAAATGCAAGATCTGTGGCCGTGCCTTTACCACCAAGGGCAACCTAAAGACGCACTTTGGGGTTCACCGAGCCAAACCACCCCTGCGGGTGCAGCACTCCTGTCCCATCTGCCAGAAGAAGTTCACAAATGCTGTGGTACTGCAGCAGCACATCCGAATGCACATGGGAGGCCAGATCCCTAACACGCCGCTGCCAGAGGGCTTCCCAGATGCCATGGATGCAGACCTTCCCTTTGATGAGAAGAATGTGGAAACCTTGAGCAGCTATGATGATGATATCGATGAGAACTCGATGGAGGAGGATACAGAACTGAAGGACACAGCCAGTGATTCGTCCAAACCACTCCTTGCCTACTCGGGGTCCTGCCCACCCTCACCTCCCTCAGTCATCTCCAGCATTGCTGCCCTAGAGAATCAGATGAAAATGATAGATTCAGTCATGAACTGTCAGCAGCTGACCAGCTTGAAGTCTGTGGAAAATGGATCTGGGGAAAGTGATCACCTCAGCAATGATTCCTCATCTGCAGTGGGTGACCTGGAGAGCCGCAGTGCAGGCAGTCCTGCTCTGTCAGAATCGTCATCCTCCCAGGCACTGTCACCAGCCAACAGCAATGGTGAGAGCTTCCGCTCTAAGTCCCCAGGCCTTGGCAATCAGGAGGACCCACAGGAGATCCCATTAAAGACAGAAAGGCCAGACAGTCCACCCCCAGGCCCAGGAAATGGAGGTGCCCTGGACCTGACGGCCAGCCACCCTGGCCGGCCCATCATCAAGGAGGAGGCCCCATTCAGCCTGCTGTTCCTCAACAGAGAGCGGGGTAAGTGTACAAGCACTGTGTGTGGTGTCTGTGGCAAGCCCTTTGCTTGCAAGAGTGCGTTGGAAATCCACCACCGCAGCCATACCAAGGAACGGCCATTTGTCTGCTCAGTCTGCAGGCGGGGCTGTTCCACTATGGGTAATTTAAAACAGCACTTACTGACACACAAATTGAAAGAGCTGCCTTCTCAGGTATTTGACCCCAACTTTACTCTAGGTCCCAGCCACAGCACTCCTAGCCTGGTCTCCAGCCCTGCGCCCACCATGATCAAAATGGAAGTGAACGGTCACAGCAAGGCCATCACACTGAGCGAGGGCCCACCACTGCCAGCTGGGGTGCAGGTCCCCACAGGGCCCCAAACAGTGATGACCCCAGGCCTGGCACCCATGCTGGCACCCCCACCACGCCGGACACCTAAGCAGCACAACTGCCAGTCCTGTGGAAAGACCTTCTCCTCAGCCAGTGCCCTGCAGATCCATGAGCGCACCCACACTGGGGAGAAGCCCTTCGGCTGCACCATCTGTGGGAGGGCCTTCACCACCAAGGGCAACCTCAAGGTAAGGGGGCCTTGGGCTTGAGGCTTGCGGCTGAACCACGAGGGTACTTCCACAGCTCCTTGTGCTGACTATCTTGGGCTGAATGGAGAAATTCTGCTTTTGTCTTGGCCCAGAGGATAAGACATTAGAGGGTATCTTGTGTGTGGATATGAAGTGAGTTATGTGTGCGGGTATGAATATGTAGTATGGGTAGTATGAAGTGTGCTTATGTGCAGCATGATGTACATATGCATTGTTAAGCTAAGAACTTCAAAGCATGTATCTCATTCAACAGTGGGAAGAATAGGAGTCTAGACCTCCTTTCTAGGGAATATACCCACCTTGGTCACTGACACCAGCCTGCTGTGGCAGTCAGGGTGTTAGTACACACATTGCAACTGGGAGAGCAAGCCTAGGGCAGGAAATTCTTGAATCTGATAATAAAATAAATTTGACCTTTAATCATGTACATATAATACAAATAAAACAAAGATGAGGCTCACTCAGTGACTTCTAAAAGGTTCTTATCCATGGAGGTGGGGCAGGTGAGAAGCTCCCCAACATAAGGGGACCAAAGAGAAAACAAATGCTGAGTCATGTACCTGTTGAAGACTACAGCAGCAGCAGCACTGTGTCTTCTTCAGGACACATAAGGTTGGAAAGATGCTGCTGATTCCTAGGGTGTATGTCCACAGGACCTCAGCTAAAGATGCTCTATAAAGCATATTTTCCAAAGACAGGCAGTGAGTTCACTTTGTTCTGTGAAGCTTGTTCTATAAAGCATGGCTACAGAGACTGCCTGTGATGAGGCAAAATCTCTCTAGAGACAGTCAAAGCCCCACACTGGTAGCTTCTCTGCTGGACATGTGCTGTAAGGATGAGAGCTGCCTGAGCACTCTGCTGTTGCAGATGGCCCTAAGATGTTTTAGAATTAATGCTTCCTTGTTTGAAAGAAAGAGAAGAAAAAGGCAGCAGTTGATGAAGAGTTCAAGCAGAGGATGTTTCCTGGGAGCTCTGGAAATTCCCTTTGGGCTTTCAGGTTTATCAGGTGTGTTAACAGAAGAATGCACTCATTAACTTGCTGGTCTTGCTTTTTGCATTCACAAAATGAAATACTGTATATATGAGGTTCCCAGAAAAACTTCCCTGTGTTTTTACTATGCCCAAACAAAAACTTACAATGGGGATTGTATTGTGGAAAAACAGAAACAGGACATGCCCATCTCATAGCTGTGGACTCTCTTACTGTGTCTTATCTGTCCACCTTACACAGGTACACATGGGAACTCACATGTGGAATAATGCCCCTGCAAGGCGTGGTCGCCGCCTGTCCGTGGAAAACCCCATGGCTCTGCTAGGTGGCGATGCCCTGAAGTTCTCTGAAATGTTTCAGAAGGACCTGGCAGCTCGAGCCATGAATGTTGACCCCAGCTTCTGGAACCAGTATGCAGCAGCCATCACTAATGGGCTCGCCATGAAGAACAATGAGATCTCTGTCATTCAGAACGGAGGTATCCCCCAGCTCCCAGTAAGTCTAGGCGGAAGCGCCATTCCCCCTCTGGGTACTATTACCGGTGGGATGGACAAGGCCCGCACCGGCAGCAGCCCACCCATTGTCAGTTTGGACAAAGTGAGCTCGGAAACTGGAGCCAGCCGTCCATTCACAAGATTTGTTGAGGATAACAAGGAGATCGGTATAAACTAGCTGGACTCATTGGGACTCAATCCATCTTTTCTGTCCACACTCACATTTTGTAGTGTGAGTGCCAGGCTTTGGACCCTCATGCTAGGTTCTTATTAAAATTTTACTTATGGCAGAAATGCTTTCACCGTGTGGCTGCCAAAAGGTCGTCTGTGAGCGCTGCATGGTACTTTGCTCAACAGTGGGTTTGACTGTTTTTGAGAACTCCGCAACCTTTTAAATAAATTCCACTTAAAAGAAAAAAAAAAAAAAGAAGTGCTTGGAAAACCGCCTTAGAACAGAAAGAGCTCAGAGCATTTCCACTTCCTTTGTCCTAAAACCTAATAAACCTTGCAGGGGAGAACGGGGCTCCCCTGTGGTATTCTAGTGAGCCCCACTCGATGGTTCTGTTTGAATTAGTTAGAAACTTGAACTATGTTTTAGGGACTCTTCATCTTTAAGAAGTGGTTCAGTACTCTCAATGCTGTGTATTACGACAGTATCATTGTCCGTAGTATTTATAATGTTAAGATTATGCGGGTAACAGACAATAAAATAGCCCCAACCTTAAATGAAGCTTTTGTACTGCAGAATACATCTGGCTATGTGATTTTTTTTTTTAAAGCAAGATTTGTTTTATCATAAATAAGTGAATTATTTCAATGCAGGCAAAATTGTGACGTTCTATTGGGAAAGATAGCATGCCTTTTGTGTGCAAGTACCTGTCAGTAACAAGCCTTTTATTATTATTATTTTTTAACTTAAATGTTTGTAGCTGCTATGTGGACAGTTGTTCTCTAGTGTGGTCTGTAGCCCAGCTATTGGTTGGGGAACAAGTTACAGACAAGCATCACCATAAGTTATTCACAACATTATAAACAGTTGTGAGTAAATATTTCACATTATCAAAGCTGTACAATAAAAAGGTAATGTTTGTATAATGTGGTTGCAAATTCTTAATTTATACGATTGCACTTTTAGTATTTTGTATTAGGGAGGTTTGTCTATAATTTGAAAATTTAAAAAGATGTATTTTATAGTACTTTGGTTTAAGGAAAATGGGAAAAAAAATCCTGTTATGGTTTCTTGTTTTGTCTTAAGGTCAGTATGAAAAATCTATGCTACTTAAACAGAAAAGCCACCAACACTTGTCAGCGCCTCAATAAAATAAGGCCTGCCATTTCTTAAGTTAACATGATTTATTTAACTTTTTTACAAAGCCCATTTAAAAACTATGACCACCCTAATGAAATTTGGACAAATTAATCTTGGAACTGTGATATCAGTACAAGTCCAGAAATAGCTGAGAAATGTTGTATAGATATAATTTTTACTGTACGCTTTCCTATCTTTCTCACATGCACACAAACAAAATTGTAACTGAGGAGTAGTGATGGTTACGCATAACAGCAAGTGTGGCAGCATAACCAGTCAGAACTTTGAACTTTCCTGAATTCCTGATTTTATTTATTATCTTCTCAAATGAAAACAAAGCACAATGTCCTCTGATTATTCAAAGTACAATCTTCTGCTGATGACTTTATCTAAATTGCATCCGGTGAGCAAAGGTGGGGTTTAATCAAAACTTGAACGCCAGTGTTGTATGTACTACCTCATTTTTGTGCATTGCAAATGTGCTGGGATCTGACACAATGAACTTCCAACAGAATTTTTCAAGAGATATTGTGAGTAGCTGGGTTACAGTGCAAGGAGCTGTCAGCCCCTGAAGAAGGAATCAGACAGTGAATCTTCTCAGTTGAAACAGAAAAGTAGAACAATCTTTCTAACACAAATCCAGCAACAGCAAAGGGTGTTGGAGGAGGACAGGCTCCTCTGTCGGCATGTTGTTGAACAAAGAGTTTCAAAGGCGCATTAGCTGTTTGTTTCTGTTGGAAATGAACACTGAACTCTACGACTCTGTTTTCCATGTGGTGAGATGTGACACCTCTGTGTCACACATCTCTGTCTTGCCGACTCTCCCGTTGGATGAGTGACCAGGGTGTGTCAGCATTGGGAAGAGGAAACCGAGGTGGCTTAATGTTGCTGTGTTTCAGCAGTTGAATGTTTTGTTATTTATCTGTGTCCTTTTGTTGTGTTTTGTTTTGTTTTGTTGTGTTTTTGTCAGTATTTGGCATTCTGTTAGTGTCCTCTCTTCTCCCAGAAGGATGTGTATATAATTTAAAAGAAATGTAAAGTGTTATAAATAAGGTGGCTCATGAAGGGACAAGAGACAACAACCCCAGTCTGTATTCAGGGCTGGCTCGTTCCTGCATGGTAAAGAGAGACACTATTTTTTTACTGTAATACCATGTAGGGTGAGGACCTCCCTGAGCCAATTGGGAATTGTTACCTAGATCCAATATTTTTTATGATTAAATCTTGTGGCTTGACACATCTACTGATTGAACTGGATGTCTTAGTCTAGGTTACTATTTTTGTCATATGGAACTGAATAAAATGCAGGATGTGATATTATTTCTGAACTGCGTTCCTTGATTCTTCTCATGAAAAAGTGGAATTTGAGGTGGTCATTGATGGTGGATGTGTGCCCACGGTGTACTACAAGGAAAGTAAATGAAAGTTGACAGCTTAGATGTAAGCAACATCTAAAGAGTATTTTGATTGGTCTCAAACTTTGGGGCTTTTTTCCAAAATAAAAATTCATTCTTCTAATTTCAGAATTTTTTTACATGACTCATGGAAGAAAGTATAATAGAAAATACATACCTGGTAAAGACTCCGCCGTGCCCAAAAGTGACTGGATTCAGTTTTCTTCCCCTCATTGGCATAAGTGAAAATAATGGTTTTTCAGGTCATTTGAATAAATAGATGTGCATCAAGTTATGTTGTAGGAAGGAACATGAGCAGGAATGTGCTCACTGCACCACCAACACCACAGACAATAGCATGAGTTTACTAATGTCGGCCCTGTGTCTGTTCTCCAAATGGAGACATCCTTTATCTTTAAATAGCGTTATCTCATGGATAGCAATTGATAAGACTCACAACTTTAAATAATTTAATTGCTTCTGGATTTTATAATATGCAATCCATTTCTTTTCTAAGAAAAAAATTTAAAGAAATAACTACTGATACAGGGAAGTCACAGTAATCTTTATCTGGAAGGATTAGGCAATCTTTTTTAGGGATGATAAGGGCACTAACAACTAAGCTAGCTAGCTAGCTAGCTAGTCCAGGCCAACCTTCAGCAGATTTCAGAAGCTTCAGAAATTACACCGGTTGATTTCAGTATAGAATGGAAATCAGAAATAACTTGACAAAATTAGATGATGAATTCAATTTTTTAAGAAGGAACTAGTAAAAATGCTATAGCCAGTTAAAATCATTCTTATAAATGAAAATGCAGGGAGAAAGAAATTTATTTCTTGGATTTCAAAAATATTTTCAGATATTAAAACAGAGTGTTAGGGCTTAGTAAACCTGGGCATCTGTTTCTGATGCCAATTTTAGTTACTTGAACTTGTGTCAAAGAATCATAAAAGGCAACAACTCCAAAAAATTATCCAAATACATTTTTGTTCTGCATTCATTACAGGAATGGTTAACATTTAAAACTAATTAAAAAGCAGTGCTAAAGGGCTAAGCACCATTTGTTTTCAAACTCCACTGTTTAATCTTACCTCCGCAGAAGCTTGAAGGCATGTGGGCTCCCACCTGCTTGTCTTTGGCTTGGCAATCATTGCCTGGTTCCCACTTTGTGTTTTACAAAGCCACAGAAAATATCAGGAGCATTTCTTTTTACCCAGCTGCATGTGTGTTTCCAGCCCAAACCCACTCCAGATCACCACATGTATCTTGGCTGTTTGTCTAATGCTGTCAAAATCCAAAGCCCTCCATTCTTTTCTGGCACACACTGGAGGTAGAGTGATGAGTTTATATGTGTGATTCTCTGCCCAGCCTGCCTGACCACACTCACCACCCTGCAGCCCATGTTTTAGACCTTTGTGTGAAACCTGTGTTCCTTTAGTAAATACTTGTGCTGGGCTAGGGAGAGGGCTGTGCAGTTTCCTACAGCTTAGTGCTTCATGAAGGATGTGAGTATGAGAATTTATGTTCATGGGGCTGTGTACTGATTTTTGGCAGTGTGTACAATTTAAGCTGCAAAATGTTCTTTGTAATACTAGGAAAAATTCTCTTTTTCCCTTAAAAAGGAAATATTAAGTATTCTCAGCACTCTGTAAACGGGAAACATTGAAATGAAATCACAGTGGACCTTTCCCAGCATTTGGTACTCAGCTACAGGCTTGAGTGTGAGTTGGTCTTCTGCGTCACTCACATGGGGCTGGTCCTTCTGCATGTAGTGGGGTCCAGGCAACACAGGAGAGGACAGCATGTTCTGGGTCACAAGCTATGACCCCGCCCTTGTTAAGTTCACTTGTTTACCTCTAAGAAGCAGGTAGAAGTGATGTTACCTGAATCCTTTCCAATACAAAAATTTCAAATAATGTACACCTTTCTTTTTCCCTAACTAGACCTCCTCATTGACAGTATTTAAATAGAAAATATAAATAATTACTTTAGAGTATTATTCTATAATATGAAAATCTATTACAAAATTCTTTGCTAAAGCAATTGTATGGAATCATTTTAGACCATGAAAAATGGGTTTGTATTTTTATTTTTTAATTACATTCACTAATTTTTAAAAATGCAGCTATATTTAAGGTAGAATAAAAATCACACTCCGTAAATATGCTTTTGCCTTTTCTATTAGAAAAGAGACTTTGATGAACAATTTGATTTCTTCTGTGTGTGCAGCATACAGCCAGCTCCCTCACAAGGATGATGCATACATATAGAGTACGCAGCTGAAAGCCATGGTCATCGTGCTCTTGGTTTTTAGTACAATATTAGAGAACCAAAACCATTATCATTGCAGTCACTGTCTGATTCATAACTCTTGTCTGCCTTCTTCAGTCTGATTTCTTTGAAAGTATCATAGCTTTCAATGTAGATAGGTGCCTGCAAGCATGGCCTCTGGGACTAGCTTGGGAATCACTGGGCACTAGGATAAGCCAGCAGGAAAACTAAGATGTTGGGGAGAAGGGGAGAAGAGATGTAACTGCTGTCAGTGTGCTTGGTTCTTTTGTATCCTCAACAATGAAAGGCAAGTCATGCCCGTGGAATGAGAGACACAAGAACCTGTTCATATTGGTGTGAATCACTCACTGTATATGATTCAAATGTGGAAATAAATGTTTGATTGTAGTAGTTCCAAAAGTGATTATTCGTGAGCATGGGATTTCTGTAACGCCCCCCTTCCCGTGCATGTGTGCACAAACATACACATTTTTAAATTCTAGAATGATACACAGCCAGAATTCTTACAGAGAACGTGAGTCATGTACTTTTCAGCCATGTTATTTAAATATTCACTAATTCCATTTATTTGCATTCTTTCTATCTTAAATGACATCTGAATTTTAATGCCATAGGGATAAAAATATCGAAAAGACAAGTCATTACATTTTTAAGAGTTGGCAGATGTAATGATTATGTGTAAGATACAAAATGTTTGTTTTATTTGATTTTTTTTCTGTTTGCTGTGTCAAGGATAATTTAAGAATAGCTCTTATTATGACCTTAATTTACGAAGAAATGTATTGCAACCTCCTGACTAACACCACTGCTGAAGGCCTGAAAATTTAATTTCCACTTCCGATGGAAAGTTTTATTAATATGTAATAAAAAGGTACTTTAAAACTTCCCCACACATTCCGATAATTTAAAGATAAATTTTGAACAGAAGTCCATCTTACACCTGACCCATTTGCTTTTTCTTCTGGTCTTTAGTAACAGAGTCGTTTTCCGCCACAAAGGGCAGCAACCCTGCTGAATTGTTTCCCTCATCACTGTTCAGTAATACATGTATTTTAGGTCTGGAATCTTCATTGGGAAAGTTTGATAATCAGACATTTAAATTTGGGGTTTAAAAAATTCACTCTTAATTCTAAACAATTCCTTTATTTATTTTTCTTTGTGCTGAATAATAAGTAGAACCATCGTCTAATTTCACCCAATAATCATTGCATCTTCACTAACAAAGAAAAGAGCTTCATAAACTTTATAAATTTCAGTTAGGGGCTATGGGCAATTCGAGGAAAAATATTTATAAATACATTTTCCTCACAAAACTACTTATTTGAATATAGTCTCAGTACATTTCTTAGGACATGAAAATAAAGTTCAGCATATAAAGGAGTTCCCTAATTCATTTACATTTAATTCCTTGCCTATCTGAAAGCCATGCATAGTCTCCCTGGCCTTTGCCATCTCTCACCCAGGGTTTATCTCATAACCTGGTTTCCCATTCTATTTTTGTCTTGCTCCTGCTGACCTTGTCAACTGTTGGTTTGAGAGTATGGGAAACCAAATTTAAATTAAAATAACTTGGTTATTTTCACAATGGTCCCTGAGGCTAAGATCTGATCCCAATCATCTTTTTCTTTCCCAACCCTTAATTAAGTGTCTCAGTTTTAGAAACATGTATTTAGTGGTCTTGAAGGAATTAAAACTGTGACCAAACTCAGTATTTAGCAGGAGACACATCCAAGGTTTTGTCATAATCCCTGGAAAGGGAAACTCAAGAGAGCTGTCATGTGTTGACATCCGTCACTGGTCTGCTGGGCTCATCCTAGGGTCCTAGCTAGGGTTCAGATCAGCACCCAGACAGAGAACAAAGAAAACTAGCAGTACACATGTTGGCTTATCTAAACCTTGTGCAGGGGCTGGAAAGATAGCTTGGCGGGCTATGTCCCTGCCTGGCAAGAACAAGGACCCAGGTTCAATCCTCAGTACCATGTGCCACACAGGCCCCACACTGCCAGCCATTGAAACCACCAGGTGTAGTGGCACATGCTTGTAATCCCAACATTAAGGAGGATCACTATGAGTCCAAGCTGCATACCAAGACCCTGTACAAAATAAATACATTTATTTTGTATTTATAAGACTTAAAAAAAATAAACCCTGTGTGTTTAGGGATGGAGGGCTCCCTGCCTTGGAGATGGATACCCACTACCCACGAAGACTGTAAAGAATTTCCAACTTACTTTGCCTGAAGTATATGGTAGAGGGAATCTAACCTGATTGATTTTGAGAACATTAAATGAAGGCTTATAGGCTATATAAAAAGATAGGTGCATTAAAATAATATTTGTAAATACAAATATCCAAGACAGAAGTGAAATACAAAGAGAAAATACAAAAGCTTGTAGAAAAATGGCATTTTAATGAAAACAATCATTTGAAAATCTTACTTTCAAGTTTCTTAAACCCCATATAATACTGTAAGAATTAATTTAAATTGTTTTCTTTATCACAGCATTTAATAGAATTTTCTAGTTTTTGGTAAGTTGTATATATATATCCTTAAAATAGAAATCCACATCCCAAGAAGAGATACACTAATTCAGATGGTACTAATTTTCCAGGATAAGAAATTAAAACTCTTAAAATAGAAAACAGTGTTGAACTGCCTCCATGAGAAAAAAAAGAAATGCTAGTTTTTCTAAACTTTGCAGACACAGAAGAAACACTGTGTGTTTATAAAGCCAACTTGTTAGAAAATATGTAATATTTTATAAGCACTTAAATAATATGTTCACTCTTAGTTATCTTTTCTACCTCATTACAGCTGAGATTGGAGCTTTTCCTCTGGTAGTTTGGAATCCCATGACCAGAATGCTTGCTTGGTTTAGAAGGAATTGCTGGCATGCATAGCAGAGCCAGATCTTTAAGCTCAGTGTAAAGAGATGGTGAAGATGGGTAGGAGCCATAGACTCCCTGCCCAGCGCAAGAACTCATTGCTTTGCTAAGGACCTCTGAGGGTACCTTTCCATACCTTTTGATTTTTAAGCTAGAGATAGCTTCATTCGGAAATATTCCATGAAATGTAAAGCATTCTGATCTTTCCAAGTATTTCTAGTACAGAATCAAAAGATAGAAAACAAATTCTCCTGTAACACAAATGTGCAAATTCCTACCACAAATTCCTGAAGAATAGAAGCTTCTGTGGCCTTGGTGGTACCTAGATCCAGTTCCCTGTGGCCAAGTATGGGGACAATGAATAGGGCAGACACAAGTGAGTTTCTGGCAATGATTTGTGGATGGCAACCTCATGTCCATGTTGGCTCAGCGGTTCAGGTACATATGATCTTTACACATGTCTTTGTGCACCTGAGTCAGGTGAAACTTTGGAATCACATAAATACTCTTAGGCAACTCTGGGTCTCAGAGAAGGATGCTGGGTTTGGTGCTGCTGCTGAGTGTGCTTGCCCAGTGGAGAGGATCTGTGAGGGTCAGCCGAAAATTCTGAGTTAGAGAACAGCTGGGAGCTGAGGGCTGCAAGGGATTGCTAGGTGCCTAGCTAGAGCTGTATGAAGCTGCTGAAGCTGTGTGCCCAGCATGCCTTGTCTCTCCTTTCCTGACAAGGACCACACAGGACTATCACCCAGGCCTTTCACCAACTCATGAAGATAATGTGAGCCAGGAAGCAGACATTGGACAGCCCAGACCCCAGGCTCCTTCATGTGGAGGGAGAATCAGCTCTCACTACAGCCCACCACCCCATTCCCAGGTGGATACTTGTTACCCAGTGCCTGTCCCAGCATTGGGAGGGATCCGAGACCTTGAAGAGCTATAGACTGGGAAGTGTGGGCCCTTGCTTACTCTTTGCAGAGCTTGTGCTGTCAGGCTGTGCTCCTAAGATTTGAAAGAAAGTATAGCCACTGCCCTGGGAGGGAGGATCCTTTCTGGGCATACTGGAGAAGCTACAGCACAAGAAAAGCCTCTGTCACCTGCAGAGGTACCTCTAGGGCTGTCACAGTGGCTCATTCCTGGCTATATGTAACACAGCTTAATGCCAGCCAGAATTTCTGGCATGAACAGTATATGGCAGACGTGTCTCTATGGACTATGGGATCCCAGGGGCCACCTCCATTTTCCACTCTCCCCATATCCCACATCTGGCTCATTGAAATGGGCCATTTCCTCTGCTCATCCTAATGCCAGCATGACTGCTAGCTTCCTGGGATGTCATTTTATGAAGTAAGAACATTGTGCCTTATTCAGCTCCAAACATTGACAGGATATGGTCCACTGTTTTATTTTCAATGGACAACTCCTGTTCTGTCCATGGGTTTAAGGGTCCCATCACCAACAGACACAGTAGGCTGGTGACCACTGAGCCCTGGCCTTTCCTTCAGGATTCAGAATGTGAAGCAATGATGACTTGCCACAGGGCCATGTTGGAGAGGTAGATCTGCAATGTGGAGTTCTTAATAGGCTAAATCAGGTTGGCTCAGGCTGCTGAACACAGCTGCAGAATATGGCCCAGAAATAACCCAAGACTAACAGCACTGCATGACTTAGAAGGAATTATATGAAACAGATCTGTAGCTGAAGCATTCAGGGATAAGAGACATGGCCAAAAACATTTGTTAAGTCCTTCTGGTCCTAACTCTGCTGTCAAGATCAGATAGCTATAGCTGATAGAGTGACTGATACTGGTACATACTTCCTGCCTGCTCTGTGGGGTGCTTCTGGGAGAGGTGGATATGAGTGAGATCATTATCTACCCTCAGGGAAGCCATAGTAGCTAGAGGCCATATGGGCCAAGAAAACACTGCTGCCCCTTGGCATTTCCACAACTTTCACCACTGCCCTCTCCACATATAACAGCTTCTCCACCTGACAGAAGTGTCAGCGGTATCAGATCACCTGGGGCTGGTGAAACCCAGATTCTGGCCCCACCAGAGACCAGTATGGCAAGTCTGGGACTTCAGAATTGGTTTCTTACGGTTCTTCTAGGGGTTCAGGCACTACTGATAAGCAAAGCAGCTCTCAGACCTGAATATATGTCAGAATCACATGGGAGATTTGCTTCCATACTGCCTGAATCAGAATATTTGAGAGTAAGGTCTATGTGCTGACCAACATGAAGCCAGATTTAAAACTTAGACCTACCCAGGATTCTTCAAAACTAGAAGGCAAACAGATCACCCAGACCTGTTGAGATGCAGTCTGGCTGGTCCCTAGGTCATGGGCAGGGCCTGGGAACCTACATTTCCAACAGGACCCTGGGCCATGCTAAGCAAAGGTAGGTGGAAAAGGATGCTTTGAATATTCCTTAAAACAGAATTGACGAGTTTGTCATCAGAGCTGCTAGAGACACCCAGGGTCTTAATGTCTTTTTTTTTTTTTTCCTGAAGCCCTAATTCTGTTAAATCTGCATTTGGCTGCAAAGAATAGAGATCCATTTAACTGCTTAACTAGGGTTTTCTTTTTTTCCTAACCAAAGCTCAGAGCTAGGTGTTTCTGGGTGGCTTGTTAGGTGGCTTGCTAAGACCACCATGGACATTTTGTGTTGGCATGTCTTTCTGTTCTTCCCTTGTGGCCACGGGTGGCTACTGCAGTCTACTGAGGAAGAAGATAGAAAGGCAAGGAGCACAAGGCACAGAGATCAAGCTCTCTACTTTTTATCCCCAGAGAAAATCCTTTCCACACCTCTATATGTGTTTCTTAACACAGCACTGTGTCTTGTAGCTACCCCTCAAGGGGAAGAGACAAGACATAGATGGGAAATGAGTGGCTGGTAGGAGGTACCTGCTGCTCATGTAAAAGTACCCAGTGAGGCCTCACTAATACCTGGCCAGTAGGACCTACTAGGCTTTCTCCAGTCTATCTGGGGTCCACTCTGTAAGTCCTATGAGCCAGGCAAGTCAGCAGTCAGCAGATTAGTGGCTATCACACAAACCCCTGATCAATATAACTTTCTGACCAGTGAGATCTCAGTATGGCTCCACCTCTTATAGTGGCCAGCCTGCAACCACAGTTCACTACACATACTCACCTGTCCTTGCTTCCTTGAGCTCACTACATAGGGCTATTCTTTCTTTTTTCTCTCTCTTTTTATCCTTTCTTCCTTTGCTTTATTCTACCCTTTCTCTTCTCTCCTCCCCTCACTCTTCTCTTTTTTTTTTTTTTTTTTTTTTTTTTTGCGGAACCGGGGATTGAACTCAGGCCCTTGCACTTGCCAGGGAAGTGCTTATTCCACTGAGCCATCTCCCCCTCCTCTCACTATTCTCCCCTCTCACTTTTCTCTTGCTTCAATACTTGTTCCTTCTGAATTTTAAATATAGGGTTTGTCCAAGGAGACCCAGGATATCACCTTGCCCCTGGGTTTCTGGGAGGACCGCCTAAACCAAGATTGCAGCTCCCTGGTGTGCTGTCATCCTTTGCTGGGAGCATGATCATCCCCAGTGATCCTGTGGCTCTTCGATGTTGCCTGCTCACATCTTCAAGGCTCAGAGGGAGCCATCACACACCTACAAGCACAGCAGCACAGCAGTCAGATAATGTCCTGTGGGAGACTACTCCCATGGCACACCTATAGGCACTGCAGGAGGGAAATCAGACATGAGGGTGCTCTAATGTTCAGGCACAGTGAGTGATCTGCTCACCAGTGAGGTCTAGCAGGGCAAGCTGAGAGTGAATGTCACAGGTAGGACCAGAGCACAAGGGACAGGAAATACTGGAGTCTTCGGGGCTGTGTTTAAGAAGGTGAGTGTGGAGTAAAGGAGACCACGCACCCTGAACTCTGACACAAAAAGCACATAAGCAGGTAGGGTGCTGATCAGAGCCAAGATGAGTAGCCAGAGTCATTCAGCTGGACTTTGGGCATTGTCACTTAGAGAGTAGCTGTGTGGCTGCTGCATAGGAAGCAATGTGTGATGCATACAAATGGTTCTGGTTTTCATTTACATTCCTGTTGATCTGAGTGCTAACCTCTGGCCTGCTCTAGTTCACCTGTGACTACTGTACTACCTTAGCATGGCTCGGTTTATACATCTGAAGGATTGTCCTCTAGCCCATGCTGGTGACTGTCCCTGGCATCAAGAGCCATGGCTGTGTAAAGACCCAAGATACCTATAGGCTGTATAGCCCACATGTGGCTGGATTATTCTGTGAGTGTAAACCCATCATTAAGCATGTATTCACTGGGGAATGTTCTACAGGTGTGTTTGTCTTTCACAGAGCCAAGTGGGTACTGTTGATAGGCTGAAGTTAGTGTTATGTTGCAGAAATATTTTCATCACTTTGAAGAAGTTTGGGTGCATCAGGAGTGAAAGCATTCTCCCCAGATCTTTTTAATATTGTCTGCTTTTTTCCTTTCTTTTAATAGCAATTATTGGCAGGGAACGCTGAATGGTTTTTCTGCAGACACATCCCTGTGTTCCATTTAATGATATAAGGAACTGCAGATGGAGGTGAGGATAACTTGAAAAGAAAAGGGTATTATTGGTAAATGTGCTGGAAGCCTTGCAAATTTGAGAGAATAAATTGAAACTTTACAGGACTAATGAGTTTTTGAAAACTGTTAGCCAGGCTTGTCCAAACCATTCTCTCCCTATTTAAGATTTTCTAAATTAGAAACTCAGAAATTTCAAGAGCTATTTTGGGCCTGTAATGAATAAGTAGCCCAAAGTAGATGATGTGTTTTCACTTATTAAACTTATGTGGCATCTTGCTTCCATTGTAATCATAGTGCATTATTCAGACTGTAATTGATGGTCTGTTCAATTTGCTTTATTGAGCTGAGATTCAGATACTTTGTAACCATCACAGGAGTTTACCTGTCAAAAAGAAGTGAATTCCAGGCATTTGCATTTAGATTTTGTAGGACTGCAGTATCCTGAAATATTTTCATAGAAATCCGAAGTTAAATTTTGAAGTAAATGTGCTACATTTCAGAAATTAGTCTCTGTCCAGAGAGTTTACAACCCAGTGATTCTTAGCTTTATGTCTTAGCATCATGTTTAAACCTACATCCACTGTGGAAAACTATTATATTTAGAGCTACATTTGAAGTTTCTGGGTGCAGAAGGCTCACTAGTAGGGATGAACCATTATATACTTTTAGCTGCACAAGGAGATTTTTTTTTAATATTACAGTCAGCAACTATGTTGTCTGATGCCATTGTAGATTGGTCTAAATATTATTTGCCTTGATGTACTTAATTTGTTGCCCCAGGGAACTGTTACCACATTCATCAGACAAGATTGTGTTTTTCTTTGCACTTATGTACTTCCATTATGTAACATTATGTAGCTGAATGTGAGGAATATGCTAACTATTCTAAAATATAATTTCCTTCCTAAGCAGATCATAAGAGATTATTTATGTCTTTTGAAAAGAGAAGACTAGGGAAGGAAGGGTAATGGGATAAAGAGAGGGAGGGGAGAACAATTCTAGGCAAAAGAAGATGGCATATTTCACAAATGACTTTTCTAAAGATAAGGTTTTGTGATATTTCTCAGCTTGCCTTAAACGCCTAAGCTCAAGGAATTCCAGTCTCAGCTTTTTGGATAGCTGGCACTAGAGGTGTGTACCAGCAAGCCAGATTTATTGTCTAGGGATGTTTTTATTTTTTGTTATATTTGTATTTTAATGAGGAAAAAGATAAAATAGCAATTACACAGTTTCAAAAACAGGTTAGTATGACATTTACAATAATTAATACATTGCATATTGTTGTCTTTGTAGTATTCAGAGGAGAAGATGTAGATATGATGTAAACACTATTAGTACAAATCTTTCTTCTCACTGAACTAAGAGAAAGTAGCTGTATATCTATCTTATCTTATATATACATATATATTATTTTGCACTATAAAATGGTACTTTATTTATATCCCCAATTTTTTTTTTTTTGTTTAGTCAGAGATGGGTGTTCCATTGCTGTTAGAGAAGCTGTATTTGGAGAAGTCTTTAAAGGATACTTAATGCCAGTCTAAATACTGTAGCTACTTGAATTCAGAAAAATAACCCACTAGAGTCCAGTAGTCCATCACAGTAGTGAATTACTAGCACAACTGACAATTGTCTGCAGTTGTTGACTTGAGTCTTTTACAGCTCAGTATATTCATATAGCTTTACTTTTTATATCTCTAGATATGTTTTCAAACATATTGAACATAAAATTAGGTTGTTCATGGTTTATACTGGCAATAATTATTTAAGAAAAATTATAAATTCAAAATTATGGATTTTAAAAAATATATTTGTTGCCTATATCAAGTATAACAGAGATATTTTATGTTTGAAATCTCTCTGAATACTACTGAAACTTCAATCCACACCATTATTTCACGCTAGTTGTTCCTCAAGTGTTTACTTTTAATCCTCAGAATAAGCGATGGGTACAAATGATTCCTTTATTTTAACCTGCATACTTAGCCAGGAACATAGGTACATACCTAATATCCCATCACCCCGAGAGGCTGGAGCACGAGATCAAATCCAGCCTGGACAACTTAGCAATTTAGGGAGACTTTTTCTCAAAAATTGAAGAACTGGGAATGTAGCTCAGTTCAAAGGCACTGGGTTCTGTCCCCAAAACCAGAAGACAAAAAGAGAGTTACGGATTTCCAAAGGAGTAGTATTTTTCAGTTGTGAGCCATAAACCATTTGTAGGTCATAGAATCTATTCAACAGTTCTAATCAGCTCTCCCGCACCTCTCCCTCCCTCCTTACCTCCCTCCCTCCATCCCTTTACCCTCCTCTCACTACTTCATGTTTTTAAAGAAAATAAGATACCTTTCAGTTTTTATTTCTTCTTTTGAGTTCTTACACTAAGGAGACTATACTATATTTACACATGTGGGGCTGGCTTATTTCACTTATGAGTATTTTTTAAGTGGCATTGACTTCTTTATGAAGGCTTCGAGTTTATCATTCTTTAAAGCTGAGTAATACTGCATTGTATAAAAATATCACATCTTTTTCATCCATTCCTCAGGTGATGGGCATTTTGGTTGTTTCTAAGATTTGGCTATCACAAATTGTGCTGCTATAAACATAGGTACACATATATCACTATGATAAGATATTTTCAGTTCTTTTGGAAAATTCCCAGTAGGGGGATAGCTGGATTGAATGGGATTTCCAGTCGTACTTTTTTTGAGGAGTCTCCACCCTGATTTTGTTGCACCAGTCTACATTCCCACCGGCAGTGGAGAAGTGTTCCATTTACCCCATAGCCTCTCCAACATTTGTTGTTGGTTGATTTGTTTATGATAGCCATTCTTTCTGGGGAGAGATGGTAACTCAGTGTTGTTTTAATTTGCATTTCACAGATGGCTACTGATGTGGAGCATTTTTTCATGTATTTATTAGCTTCTACAATTTTTCCCGCTGAGAAGTGTGTGTTCATCTCAGATGCCTGGGTTGGGTCTTTAAATTTTGGGGTTTCAGAGTAATCCTGAGGGGATTTGACTGACATTTTCAGATACAAAAGTTACATTTTTTCTTAAATAGATCTTCCTTTACCTTGGTCTTAACCATCCAGCAGAAAAGTATGAAAACGAGGTATAAAAAGTAAAGCCATATTAATATGCTGAGCTGTACAAGGCTCACGTCAACAACTCCTGACATTGCTAATTATGCAGATAACCCACTACTATTATAGACTACTGGATTACCTACAACATATGAATGGCAATGAAATATCCATCTCTGACAAAAGTATTCAAAAAAGGGGGATATAAATTAAGGGCCATTTTGTAGTGAAAAAAATATATATACATATATATATATATATAAAATAGCATAGATATATAGCTACTTTCTCTTAGTTCAGTGAGGAAGTTTTGAGCTAATAGTGTTTAGACAAGATACCATGTCTGCATCTTGTACTATGAATAATTACTATGAAGACAATAGGCAGTGTATTAATTATTGTAACTGTCCTACTAACCTGTGTTGAAACTGTCTTACTGCTACTTCTTTCTTAATAAAATTAATATTTAAAAAAAGAAAATAAGATAAATAACATCATACTGCTTGGAAAACTAAACTGGTGACTCCCAGTGTCCTAATTTTTGTGTAGATGGGTTCTCCATGTGAAGCAGGCCATCGTCAAAAACTGCAACAAACATTGCTATGTGCTTTGCTTTTTTGCCCTCTCTTCTTTTTTCTTTGAGGCATTAGCTTACTTAGTAAGGATCAAAGGCTAAGTAGATAAAAGCTAAAGTTGGGTTGCCTCGATTTAAATATGGACTCTTTCATTTATTAGCTGTTCAGTGTTAGACAAATTACTTAACTTGTATGCCTCAATTTTCTCATCTGTAAAGTGAGTATAATAATAGTGCCTACTTCACAGGCTTAGTGTGAGGATTACATAGTCTGTTTTTTTTTTTAAATGGAACCAGAGATTGAATTCAGGCCTTTGTGCTTGCCATGGCAAGCGCTTATTCTACTGAACAATCTCCATGGCCCACTACATAAAGTCTTGCATATATAAAGAGCTTAGTCCAGTGGTCAACAGGTAAGCACATGAAGATTAGCTATAATTATTGTGAAGTCTTTTTTTTTTTTTTGAGACAGATTCTCACTATACAGTCCAAGTTAGCTTTGTATTTCACTACATAGTATAGACTGGCTTGAACTTGAAACAATCCTCCTGCCTCAGCCTCCCTAGTATTGATTACAGGTATAAACCACCACACCCAGTTATTGTCAACTCGAATGACTTGTTTCTCCAGTATTTTCTGTGTTGCTCTTTTCATCATTCTTCTATTACTTTCGCCATTTGCTCTGTCCCTTATTTATGTATCAACATTTTTAGAACTGTTTGTATGTTGATTAAAACATTTTGCATTTCCTGGACAGAAGCTCCACAAAGTATTAAAATGAGAAATTGTCATTTGGATTAAAAGATATTAGAATGAACTTTTAGTGAAGTTTTCAATTATGAGGCTGTTCACAGAATGCTTGCCTTACTGGTATAATGGTGAATATTATAATAACATAGTTTTGGATTATGAATATACAGGGGAAAATTGTATGATTCTTGGTAACGGAATGATGAAATTCAGCCATTTTTGAGACAAGACACAAAAGAATGAACACTTAAGATCTTTTGAGATTTGCAGAGGAGTACTTGTCATTGATACAGGAAATGAGAAGTGAGCATAGCTATACCAAAGAAATAGGAATGCAAGCTCTAAATAGTGAAACAGAGCTATTATAAGATTCAGAAATAATAGTATGTGAATTCTCTTCACTGTCTTCTGAGTTTTTCTGTAAACCTGTGAAGCTCTTCTAAAATTATATCAGTTAAATAATAAAAAGTATGTGAAATGCTTTTTTAATTTAAATTTTTATTAGTACATGTTTGCAGTACATTATAATCACATTCCCTGAGGAATTGGTGCGTGCAAATAACACAGCTTGATTCTTTCTACACCCTTTCCCTTCCTTCTCCATCTCTCCATCTCTTGGTTTCCTTCTCATTTGCAGTTCTATCCCCATCTTCCTATTATCTCTCTTTTATTTTTCCTTTATTTATACAAAAATACATGAAATGATGTCACTGTTTTCCCATTCAGTGAAGCTGAGGTTATTTTCAGGTTCTAGGTATTATGAATAAAGCTACTATAAATATGGCTATACAAAAAAATAACAGATTTTTGGAACACCTAAATAAGAGAGGATTGTTATTTACAGTAGATCTATCCTACAAAATTGTTTTAGCTTTAGGTAAAAACTACCAGAACTTTAATTCTGTAGCTTTAAACAAGTCAGAAGGTTAGGATTACTAGCAGGCTAATGTCCCATCCTGACAAATGACTCCTGAAATTACAGTTCTTTTAGACATTGTAGAAGAGAATACTAGAACCAAAGAGTTATAAATGGAAAACTCATAATGAGATATAAAACTGATAAATCGCCTTAACCACACAAGGCATAATCCCAAATTAAACAACTGTTTGGACAAATAAATTTTCATATTTCTGACAACTCAGGAGGTCAGTCACCTGCTGGGAATTATGAAGAATATGTGTTCAGATTGCCTATAAAATTGGAATTTCCCACCCGGGGGGCTTTGTTATAAAGTCCTCTCTATAGCCTTCTAACAATATTGATCTTTAGCAAAATGTGCATACTCAGCAGTGAAGAAAAGTATTTAACTTTTGTAAATATTTACTCAAATTAAGCATTTAAGTGTGTCTTGGCTAATAGAAATAATAACAGAACCAAAATCTTCTTCACAAAGTTAAAATTTCCACTAAATCCTAACAGCAAACTATTATGATCCTCTCATCAAAGTGAGATTCTGGGAACTTCCCTCTACAGAAGTATGAAACTCTACGAGGAAGGCACTTTTGACTGGAGGGAACTTGTTTATAAGACAGCCAGAAATTTTGGATTTCTACATCATAAATATGCCACCAGTTGGATTGAACCCACCAAGGAGATCTTCTGCTAAAAGCCACATTAGAAGCCAGGTGTGGTGGCACATGCCTGCAATCCCAGCACTCAGGAGGCTGAGGCAGGAGATCATTGTGTGCTCAAGGCCAGCCTGAACTGAAGAAGGAAACCCTGTCTCAAAAAATAAATAAACAAATAAATAAAAGCCACATTAGAAACACCTACCTAACTGATTCTATCTGTAAGAAATCCACACAAGCACGCTACAAGACAGGCAGCAATCATGCAAACAAGAGGTATACCCCAGAGATTCTCACATTGAGGGCCTGATCATTAGTGTAGAAATATTTGTAGTGGGCCCTAGAAACATGACTGGGTGGCAGTACTGCCATCCTCTATAAATGAGCCCACAGCTGAATGGACTATGTATGAGGAGGAGGGCTCTTGGTGGGGGGTGAGATTCGCTGCAGCTTGCCATGAAGTGAACAGCTTTGCCACCCTACATCTTCTGTCATGGCTCTCTGTCTCACCTCAGCTCCACAGCAATGAAACCAGATCTCTGTGGACTGAGACCTCCAAAACCACGAGGCAAGATAAGCCTCTCGTCCTGGAAGCTGTTTTCTCATGAGCTCATTACAGCAACACGGAGCTGAGTAGCAGAGCCAGTTTGTGTGATTCCCCCAGTCATCACTTTTCAAATGTTTTAATCTTTAGTCTTTGACTGCTCAAGAAATCATGCCTTGCGTGGTCTCTGGATTATCACATGGGGCTCTTTCCATTTCAAAATGGCTGCTTATGCCATTTTTGTGTCTAGCCTGCTGTGAGAAAAACCTTCCACAGGTTTTATTTTAATAATGACTCTCCCTGCCTCATTTAAGTCTGGGTTTTAGTCTAAACAGTGGCTGGTCTTCCACACTCTGGGCAGAGGATCTGAATTAGCTCTTCCTTTAATGCTGGGGCAAAATCAACATTTAATGCTGGGGCAAAATCAACATTAGTATTTTCAAGCAATCTTTGGTTAACTTTGAATTTCAGTATTGGCCTGATTAATGTTTAGTTTTGACCAATGGTTATAATCCCTTGGTAAAAAATCACCCTCTGAAATTAACTGTTCTACTTGGGAGATGTGGTTAGTACAATACATAGTGACAGTGTTTGCCTAACATGTACAGAGTGCTAGGTTTCATTACCTCGTAACACACACACACACACACACACACACACACACACACACACACACACAGGACCATCAAATTACTTATGAAAAACTGAATAAGAAGGGTTAAGCTAGAGGATTTTGTTTTCTATTTTGCTTTCTTATTTAAATTTGCTGCAAAACTTCCGCAGAGCCTTAAATATGCTAATGAACACTTCCTTAATCCCCAGAACCAAGACTGGGAAACCCTGAACTCCAGTCAACAATTGCTCTGGCAACAACTAATGTTGATCAGTTGTCCACAACCACCCCAGAGGACTCACAATGGGTGCCACACAGAATGGGTCCCAGCCTTGCCATACTCTTCCCCTTTGATTATCTGTCTGTTTCCTTCAGACCATCATGGGTGTGTACCCAGCCCTCAGACTAACACAGTCATGTCCTGGGACCACTGTACAAATGCCTGGAAAGAGCAGAAATTCTTCATCTCACAGTTCTGGAAGTCAGAATTTGAGATCAAGATTTATGCAGGCCACACTGGTAGAGGCTGGCGGTAGGGGCGGGAGGGGAGAGGGGCTTCCTTACCACCACCGAGGCTGCCACCACCACTGCCCCTGGCCCCCGGTGGCGCCAGGTGTTCCTTGGCATTGTTGATGTGTGGCTGCATGTTTCCTTCATCTGCCTGTCTTCACCTGGCTGTCCTCTCCATGTGTCATTTAAAGAAGTTATTAAAGATCATTGGATCAGGGCCCGTCCTAATGTCCTTGTCTTCATTTTGACTAGTCACACCCACAAAAGCCTTCTTCCTGCATAACTTTCACAGGCACTGAAGGTCAGCACTTGAGCATATCTTTTGGGGGAGACACAGTAAAAACCATTAACAGACTTTCTTTATATTAGGACTTACATTTGTTGGGTGGAGATTCATAGAAGGACTTAACAAAAGGTCAGTTTACAGGGGCTGTGAGAACTGCCAAACATTGATGGGCATCAGCAGAACTACAACCCTGAGAACCGGCCTGTGTCGGGGCTGTGGACCTTACTACTGCTCAGAGCACACAGAGAGAATGAGGGCTGAATACCTAGGCCAGGGCTTCTGCCTCCCACTGATCTCCAGGGTTCCAGTGGCTGAGCCCACTGGCCTGCAAAGGCCAGGGCCAGATAAGCAGTGGACAGGGGACAAAGGGAATAACCAGCATTTCTCAGTCTCTCCTGGGTTTCTCACAATTCAGACTGTGAAACAAAGCTTGTGAAATGGTACCACACAGATGAACTCACCCACCAGTTTCAAATTTCATTCTCACTGTGAGCTGTGAATTGCAACCCAAAGCCCAGTTCTCCTGCTTCTTGAAAGACCAGGGGTCTTGAGGTTCTGAGTCTGGGCCCCAATGACCCCTCAGTGCAGCTAGCAGTGGCCTCCTCTGGAAAAAGACACGTCCATCTGCTGGTCTCCACCATAGCCTGAACTATGAACTGCAATCTGGATGTTTGTGTCCAACAAATCTTGCAATCTATGTGTTAGTATTAAGAGGTGGAACCTTTGTGAGGTGACAGTCTACCTCACAAGTGAGATTGTTGCTATATGCAAGAAGCTTGTCTATGTCTCCACCCATTCCAGGAGGGCACAGTAAAAGGGGCATCATCTGTGACAGAAGACAGCACATCCACTGACATCTGCACTGTGAAATTCCCAGCCTCCGAGACCATAAGGAATACATTCATGTTGCTTATTAAATTAAATACCTAGTCTAAGGAATTTTGTTATAGCAGCTCAAATGGAATGAGACATTTATTGATTTATTTATTTAATTTATTTATTTTATACCAGGCATAGAATTAGGGACCTTGTCCTTGCCAGGCAGGCACTTATGCTGCCGAGCTATATCTCTGGCCCTGCTTGAGACTCTGAAGGTCAGCTGTCTTCCATCACTTGTGCATGGTCTGCTACTTTTCCATCACTATGCAAGACTGCACAGTGGGCATTTATATCTGCAGCCCAGCTTAAGGGCCCAGCATCAATGTCATTAGTATGTCATTAGCTGTGGCTTCTCTGGTTCCTGCTTTCTTCCGCACAGATATAAGCAAGCATGCTCAGGTTTTGCACTAATGCTCCACACCCCTGGGTGAGGAACCATATGCCTGGGCCTGGACAGCCTGGCCTCCAGGGTGTGGTCTCCTCTAAAAGCCTCCCTCCTGATAAGCCACACCCGTTGTCATTGCTCACTTCTATCTACAACTAAGGCTAGAAAACAGGCAAAGTGTTCAAACAGCTCACGTTTGGGTTTCACTAGTTGACTTTCATAATAATGCCATGGTTGCCAACAATGTAGACATTTATCAAACCAAAATGGGATTGTGAAGAGCCAAGCTTCCAAATAGAAGCCATGAGCTTCCTTGACAGCAGAACCACTATAGAGGCATAAGTTTCTAGGTATGATCCAGACTCAAGAGAACTGCCTGAGGAGACCAGGCACACAGCTGTCCTCTAGAATGACTATCAATGATGTGGAGATGAGGGGATTCAGCTCTCTGCTAGGCATAAGAAGCTATGGAATCTCACTGTAGCCACCAGAAAGTTACCTGAGCTTTCTGGATGTTTTTATGTCTGTACAAAGGGAAGTGATTGCTATTATTTTAATGTTAAATTGTTCCAAAATAAATTGATCCCCATGTACACAGACCAGCCACAAGGTGCTGAGAATAAAGAGAAAGCAAATAGAACCAGGACTATATACAATATAATTTATTGCAGGCTCACACACAGAAGGGTGGTCATAGGTGGCAGCAAGACAGTGGCTTCCCCACAATCATGGTAAGAAGTAGGGGTATATATATTGGTCGGGACAAAAGTGACTTCATCTAAGCCAGAATATACCAGGATCATCTTAAGCTGATATCAGAGTCAGGCACTTCCTGGCACCAGGGTCCAGTCATGAAACTCCACTCTAATGGTTTTCTTTATTTATAATATGCTGGGAAACTATGTGGGGGAAATTAATTAGGGTTAGTCAGGGGCAGTCATGGTGGCTATGACTTGGGGTTACTGTGGTCAGGTCAAGCTGGATTCATATGAATGTTGTCTTAGTTACTTTTCTCATTGCTGAGACAAAATACAAAATGCCTTACGTTAAAGGAAGAAAAGTTTATTTTGCAGAGGTATCAGCCCATAGTTGGCTGACTACAAGGCTGAGTGGCACATGGCAGAGTGAGATCACAGAGGAGAAACAGTTCATTGCACTCAAAAGACAGCAAAAGAAACAAGGGAAGACCACAGCTCTTTCTGTCCATTGTGTGTTATCCAGGTTACCCACCCTTCAGGCAGGTACACACACATCCTTAGTCCTAGTCCCTTGATCTGCCTTTTCCCAATGAATCAATTCAAGCACCACACACTATGGCCACCACTAAAAAGCCCTGCATGAAGCTTTGGGGGTCATCTAGACATAAGCTATAACATATACTATAATAATCACCAGGCTATTTTGCAGATTAGCTAATACTTATGTCCAGAACTGTAGTGCATTCTGAAGTTATTGTGCACAGGTTTGTAGATGCTGGCAGGAGACATGAGATCATCCCACACAGTGCTTTTAGCAGTCTCAGTATGTTATACTCATTCCCCAAGTGCCAACTCCCTGCAGGACCAAGTGAGACATGCATGCAGTCATATAGCATTGGAGGAACTCCAACCTTATGGCATACACATCTTTTGTAGTGGGCAGCAAACTCATTATAAAATCATCTGCCTTTGTTCATGGAGACAAGCATGATTTCTGTCAACATGATAATTGGTACAGATTGACACATAATGGCCTTCAACTCACTATATAGCCTAAATCCTCCTGTTTTAGCCTTTCAAGTGCTGGGATTGCAGGTCTAAAAAAAGATGATCTAGAATAGTGATGGTGAACCTTTTAGAGTTTTCCATGATAACAGCCTGCTGGAGTATACATGCCATAGGTTCAGCACCACTGGTGGAACAAAGAGCATTCAGTGCTTCACTCAGCATGAGAAAACCTCTACTAGTGATTTCTTCATCCCCCAGGAACTCCCCCTAACTTCAAAAATATCTTCATACTATGCAGCAGTAAAACTCACTTAACAGAAACGAGTTAAATCAGTGTTTCTAATATTGTCAAATACGTAGCTTAAAAAAAATAAATTCTTTTTAGCTGGAGAGACACAAGCCATCTAGTCAAATATTTGCAGAGACATAGGTATGTGACTCTTCTCTAGCACATAAGCCTGCTGCAGGCTGTAGATCCATTTTTTCCTTTTGATTTTTCTGTCATGAAACATAACATCGAATATAAAATAACAAAACAATGCCATCACCTTAATATTATGGGTAGATTGGCTAAAACTGATATCATAACAGCATTAAAGTATTTCTTATGATCATCATTGCCTAATATACTTTGTTGAACGACATTGATGGAAAATTCTTTTCAAATGGATGACTTTTAATGTTGAATTGCTTTGGTTTGTAAGAAAAAGAAATGAAATCTGACAGCTGGATGAAGCAGGAAGCATTTCCAGAATCTCAGTTTAGAAAATGTTTTTCCCTATTGCTTTCGCTCCTATTGTTAAAGAAATCTCTGAACAAAGATACATTCCGAGTGAGTTAGGACGACAATGTAAATCATCAGAAAACTCAACTGGACTTCTCAGGCAAAGACACAATTCCACTGCCCTCCATCCTGCCGCTGTATGAGGGAGGGAGCTGCACAGGACTGAGGCACAGTGGTAATGCAGGTGGGGAACTGCCCATGTCCTGGTACTCATCCTAGGGCTCCTCTCTGGGCACAGAGGGCACCAGAGAGAGTGACCCAAGTGCCCAGCAGTGGGAACACTACAGATCACATGGCAAAGAGTTTTGGCTTTCAACCTGCCAGCCTTCTGCCTCAGTTTCACCTGCTAGAAATTGTCTCAGGGCAGAGGAACATGCTGTACATCTGCAAGGTAAGGGCACCATTTCCGCCTTCCTGTGCAGATGGTCCATGAGGCAAGCAGCAGAAAGAAAAACACTTGTGAGGAAAAGTTAGGGAGAGAGAAGTTTTCAGTTACACTGTTTCTAGTGGAGAATTTAGGAAGCCACAGATGTGCCCGGGCAGCACACAGGGATGCAGCTACCATGGTTATTAGTCCACTTCCAACTGCACAACAGGACTGTACAAGACAGGAAACTTATACACATAAAGATGTATGTAACCCACAGTCCCATGGGTGGGGAGTCCACAAGCATGGCATTGCCTCGTGGGAGGGGCTCTACACTATTATACACAACCTGGTAGAAGGGCAGCTGAGCACATGTGAGAAAAGAACCCCACTCTGAGCCACTCTCACTGTAAGGCACTGATTCACTTTGCCACCACTGGTACCCAGTCCTATTTTAATACTGCTAAAATTACAGTTTCAATAAGCATTTTTTTTTTACTTTATTGCTAACCAAGCATTTTTTGGGGGGGAAAGTCAAACAGTATCATTGTGGAAACCAATCTCAATGTTCCTCAAAAACTTAAATATAGGATTATTATGCGCTCTACCAATTCCAGTCTAGTTATGAATTTAAAATAACTAAACAACAGGCACCCAAACATACATAACATTTTCAATATAGCACTAGTCTTATAGCCAAATCACTCAAATTTCCACCGCTCTAATCTTGTGGCTTAAAATAGCAGATGGTTAGGGAACTTTTCCTTTAGGGCTCCTTGATGGTTCCTCCTTCCCAGCACTTGTACACCCTCTTTAAGGCCAGATCTTTCTCTGTCTGTGTGCTGAGTCTGTTTCATGCTGAGATGGTTGCTACATGGCCCACATGTCACAACAGGGCCATGGGGAAAATTTCCTTTGGTTGGAAGTGGCTCCTTTCTCTTTCTTCCAAGTTATCTTTCCGTGGTTGGCCTGAGACCTCTCCAGTCACTCCCTGTATCCAGCCCTCTCTAAACATTCCTGGGATCCCAAGAGGGGGAGCAAGAAGCATGAGCAGCTACCACAACCTTGGGGCAGGATGTCACTGTGGGGTGTCTGTGGGTTACCCCTGTCTACTCTTCCCACCCATGCTCATGCATATGCAGTTATAAGGGAGCATGGAGAGGCATCCACACCTGCGGCAAATGTGCAAGTGAGAACAAGATGGTGGACCAACACGCCTTCCTGCCTTCAGTGGACAGTGTTCAGGTATGCTCTCCAAAGATCCTGGGTGCCCTAGGTGGACTGAACCTCATCAGCCATGGCACTGATTCACTTGAGCTGGTGCCACTGCATTGATCTCTGCTTTGCTATCTCTAGGAGTTCCCTGTCTCTCCAACTGTCTCCTGGGTTTCTCCCTGCAAAAGATTATCTGCCCTTGATGCAAACTCAAGTGGGGCTCTAGGCTGCAACAGATGATTGAGCCTCAAACTAGGTACAAATACGAGGACAACCTGAGGTCTACGATGATCTCATATCCTGAATGTTTCTAGGGCTGAACTTTAGGATGTAGTCCTTAACCCTGTATAGTCTAAATATCAAGAATTAGTGTAATGACAAAAAAGAACCTTGAACAAGCTTACAATTACAAAATGTAGGAAGGGCCATGAATTTAGAACCATTCTGTTTATGGCCAAAGAAAGAAACAAGAGCACATATGTGGAATCAAGTTAGGGAAGTCTCCATTACAAACTTCGGCATAGCACATGGCTCCTGGTACGAAGGTCAATCAGTATAAATGATTATACTGATTTTTTTCACCAAAAGCTCTTGGGACTATTAATATAAATAAATTATCCTACATAATTTTAATATTTTCCTAGTAAAGTTCTGATTAAAAAAAAATAAAAAACAAGAAAACCTATCTCTTTTTTACTAGGTTACTTTGTATGCAGAATCATCATCACTATGAAAAATAAAATATGGCCCTGAGACCTCCTTTGCATTGGTTTCCACGTTTCCCATCAGGGGCTATGTGCACATTGGCCTGCCTTCTGTTCATGTGAAATGCACACTGGTCAGCAGAAACACCATGAGGTCCAGGCCTGCACAAGCACCAGGAGCCTGGGCAGTCGTGACAGCATTTAATATATCTATGACAATGTTTCTGTGCCCATGGGTGGTGGGCAGGCAAAAGGCAGCTGCCCTAATCAGGATGTGAGTGTGTGGCAATCACATGCTGCAACTTTGTCACCTTGAATTGGAAGTAAGAGTCCTGAACCTTTCCTAATGTAAGTTTATGATCTAGTATCTGCACAAAATCTGAAATTCTTTGAAAATCAAAATTGATTATATAATTCATGGGATGATATTACCTGAACAGAACCAAAGTGAGATTATTTATAGGGTATATTTGTGCATACAGATACATATGCAGGGACACTTACCCATACAACATCCTCTATATATACATGTATACACAGTCATAAACATATACCTACATCAACAGGTAAATACATATATGTCTACATATACACACAAATCGATGTTTATAAACATTCATGCACATACATATGCAGGTACATATGCATATATATGTATGCAGGTATGTAGAAGCAATATACACATTTACATACATAAACATGTATGTCATACATACACATGTACCTGTACACTTGTACAAGACATGAAGACACATCAAAATTCATTGTACATGTGTGTGCATATTTCTATGTATGTATATATATGAATATACACATATGAATACCTGCTACTTGATTCTATACAATGAATATTAGTGCTTGAGAATGTTAATGTCTCAATGCAGAAGTTTACAATTGACTTATCATAGCCTATCATTCCCTAGATCCAGTCAGATGGTATGTACTACATGTTATGTATACTGAGGCCTTTCTCAAATCCAAAGTTTGATGGATTTAAAAGTGAAAGATCTAAATAATTGGAAATATATCCCAATTTCATAGATGCTATTTCTCTTCAATTTGATGTATAGATTCCATGCACTTCTAATCAAAATCCAGTAAGCTATAAATTGGCAAGCAGAGTCTGAAATGTAGATGGAAACGCAGAGTCCCAAGATGATCTTCAAGAGAACAACACTTGGTAACTCATTACTGAGTATCAAAATACATTATGAAGCCAGACAGATGGAGATGGTACAGTCCTGATTAAACAACAGAAGAGTGAAATGGAACAGAAGCACAGAGAACATGCATGTACACTTCACTTATGAGAGAAGGAACATTGCCAAGCATCAAGAAGATGGTCCTTTCCAGAGGCCATGCTGGTCATTTGATAGCCCTGGGACAAAACTTGAAATCTGAAACTTGCCATCTCCTGCAAAGGAAAGCCAGTCTCAAGTTAATTGTCCTGAATGTGCAATGTAGAACAATGAACTTCTAGATGGTTACATCGATAAAGTACTCATATGGGCCAGAAGATTTTTTTAAAGACAGAACATTAAAAATACTAATGAGAAAGGAATAGAATCCATTGAACTTGTACTTTTAGGAAGATGGGCAGACATATTCTTCCCTATCATGCTTATTAAGCTCAATTAAAATCCCTACATATCATATATAAAGCACATGTAGGAAGACTAAGATTGCTAGAGGCAAGGCAGATTTGTCAAGACCTCGGGACTTGAGAAATAACACTGGTGGGTTTTCCCTGGCATTTTGTATTGTGGGGCCAGGGAAGAGGGTGACGCAGATACACAACAAAGAAAAGAAAGGACCAATATATTCTATTCTCTCTGGCCTAAGGACAAAGATGGGGCAGCCTAACAGGATGAAAAAAACAAAACAAAAAACAAGAACCACTATATTCCAGCCAAGTATCACAATAAAATGTTGTTTCCACCTTACTTGTAAGGCTATCAGAAGGCACCCAGTACCCCTGCTGATGTGGTCTTTAGGAACTGCAGAGTTAGGAACTTCCTTCTTGCCAGCCAGGGATGACCCACACATACTGTTTCATATAAGTCAAATCGTAACATATGTGGCCTTTGTGATTGGCTTCTTTCCCTTAGCATAAGTTTCAAGTGTATTTTATTCCTTTTTATGACTTAGTAATATTCCATCATATGGATAGACAACATGATATACGAATTGTGATCTATTCATACCATCAGGGCCAATCCTCTACAAAAGCTCATGTTCTGGAAAGGACAGAACATAATATCATTTTAAGGATTCTTACAAGTAGTATTTTTTCTTTTCAAGGGTTTCTAAATTTTAATTTATATTTCTAACTAAGAAATTTTCCCATGAATATTTCACAAGTGTCTTCTACTGATTTTATTTACGGTCATTATAGAAAATGTGACAAATATAAATACAAATATTAAAAGGTGGAAAATCATTCCAAATCCCACTGCTGTTGAGTTTTTTCCAACAACTTCATGTCTTTCCTTCTAGTCTTTCTTGAGACACATACATTCCTCCTGTACAAACCGACCCAACACATAAGTAAGCAGCATTATCTCATGGTGGGCTCATACTTTTGCATCTTGCTTCAAGACTCCAGTTTAATTGCTTCTGTGGTGCCTTTATGGCTTGGATGATGGGCAGTAAGATGGTCCCTGGGCACCACAATCGCCCTACAAAGATCTTGGGGTCTATCTGGGCTCCAAAGTGAGGGGTTAAAAATACACTTGTGTGATCTTTTCATCTGGGAAAAACAGTAAGATACCAAAACACAAACAAACAGAGACAATGATCTGACAGGTTCCTTTGAACAGCCCCAGAAGGTCCCTACTCTTTGAGCACAGAATATGGGAGTCCAAATATTTATTATGCACACAAACTGTAATTCTTTGTTTCTCTGATCTTTGTCACCACCCTTTCTTTTCTCTTAGTGAGAAAGGATTTGTTAACATCTAATTTGTGTTTCTCTATTACAGTGCAGTACAGCTTTGACACTGGTCTGCACTGCTCAATTATCCAGCGTTAGGCTAAGGACCACTAAGCACCTCACCCTTCTTGGTGGCAGTGCACACAGGAAGAGAGCCCAGGTTCTGAGATGGAACCTCTGTCTATTCTGGTCCACACTGTCTCTGTTTAATGGAGCAATCATTTGTACGTTTCAGTGGACAGAATCAAAGGGTGATCTGAATTTATTCCAAGCAATTTCTCCTTTTGTTTTTCTTAATTCATGAGTATTAATATTCTTTAATGAGGAATTTTTATGTTGAGATTTTTTTTTTGTTAGGAGCTTTCCTTCCCTTATTTCTAAGACTGCTGAGTATTAGTGAACAACTCAAAGTAATGAAATATTCACAAAGTGTATCAGTAACTTTTTATAAAGAAAGAAGAAAAGGCTTAGTGTGTACTCTAATAACAGTGGATATTACTATAATTCTAAGGTTCTGGTGGAGCATCAATATAGTCCAGTGATTATAATGTCACTTTGATGCCCTGTCTTGCCATCTATTGTCTCTTATAAAGCAGGCTTTGATGTGTGACATGATTCTTAGCAACTCAAATATCTAAGCTGAAGAAATAAGAGATGCCTTGAATAAGACAATAGCAATGTGGTTGAGTCAATATCCTGTGATAATCGCTAGCATTTACTTTGTGTTTGCTAATGAGTCAGCACTGTGCTAAATGCTTTATATACATTCTCTTATGTAATTCTCACATAAATCTTTTGAAGTCCCAACTATTATTATCCTCTCTCTTCAGACAAAGAGCCTGAAACTCAGAGTTAAAACTTGCTCCAGACTGTACAGCTGGCAAGTGGGACCAAGAAAAATAAAACCTAGGTGTCTGCTCCAGAACTTTTTTTTTTTTTTTTTTTTTTTTTTGGTACTGGGGATGGAAGCACTCACTGAGCAACATCCCTAGCCCTTTTGTTATTTTGTGATGCTTTGCTAAATTGCTTGGGCCCACCTCAAATTTGAGTAGTTGGGGTAACAGGCATGTGCCAGGATGCTCAGTTTAAAGCATTGTCCCTTAAGCACTGACCTATATTGCCTCCCCAAATTTTATATTGTTATCACCTTTTCAAAACATGTTTGAAATACATCTGAACATTTATTTACAGGCTCTCTGATGTGTTTATTTTTAATTTTTGTGTATTTGGTACAGGGTATCACTACACAGCTCAGACTCATAATGATTCTCCTGTTTCAGCCTCCCCAGTGCTGGAATTATAGGTGTGTGCCTCCATGCCCACCTGGTTTTAGCGGCTGTCTCCTAGTAAAGCTAGATTCAAATCACTGTCTCTGTGCTTGCCTATGCAGGCACTTAGATTACTGAGTTATATATCTCTGTGGCCCACTCTGATGGCTTTCTGTAGTCAAAATTTTGTCAGAAAGTTGTAGCAGAAAGAATTAAAGTTAATAAAAATAAAACAGGGAAAAAGATTAATACTACTATTGTATACATTCACAAATCAAAATGCTTGAAAGGTTAAAGTTTCCTCTTCTAAAGAACAGGAAATGTTGCCTCTAGAGATTTTTGTTTGAAAGCAGGAATCTCCATGCCAAGGTTGGCATAACACTGGTCGATTTCTTTGGAAGAAATAATGAAATCCATTAAAACTACTGTCTTCTTTATCCTATGGCAGGTCTATTGGCAGCTAACCTCCCAGGGTGCTTGTCCTTGAGATATTAATTCTAAAGCCTGTTTTATCTTCTCCAAATGTGTCATGTATATCTGAAAACTTTTGTTACAACAACTTGTGATTTTTGGACTCTGAAACCCTCCCTCTAAAAAGAATTGAACATTTGATTTAATCTCTTTCATCAAAATGCCCCAGTTCTACCATAGAAAATACTAATGAATGTTGAAAATTAAAAGAAAAATGTTAGCATTCTGGTAAACAATAATTGTATAGGGCTGAGGAGATAGCTCAGTGGCATAAGTGCCTGCCTAGCAAGTGCAAAGTCCCGAGTTTGATCACCAGTACTGAGAAAAAAAAAAAACAAACAATAACTGTATGTAATTCAGCATACAATATGAACAGGTCAATCTGTATTGTTGAACTGTGCTAATACTCAGTGCTATAGACAACTGTCATGGTTTGGGGTTTTTGAAAGGGGAACAGTATAATATAGGATACATACTTTATAAGATTATTTTATAGTAGCTCACCCAAAGAATCATATACAAAGAGTGCAGAAATTCTGTCCATACACTAAAGCCTAAAGAATCCAGCTGAGGACCTGGATCTTAATATCCTGCATGAATCCATCTGAAAACCTGGAGCTCACAACGATGCTCCCCACAAGTCCAACTGAGGCCTAGAGCCTAAGACAATGTCTCATGTAGGCTTGTTTCACAGATCTTCTCTGGGAAGGCCCAAGGGTCAGAGGTAGAAGCTAGAGAGCCTTTGCCAGTGGGATGAAGGATCTGTGCCAGCAGGCTGAGGGATCTGCATATATATGCAAATGTGCAGGTAGGAAGCAATACTCAAGGTAAGCACCAGAGTTTCCCACAAAAGTAGCACATCCATTCTCAGTGACAGTGAAGTGTTGAACTCCTACCACAAAAGCCAGCGCAACAGGCTTTTCCAGGAGACTGAGCAGTACTTCATCTTGACCTTTCAAGCTAGGAAACAATGCTCAAATTGAAGAACAGAGCTCCCCAAAAAGAACCTCAGCAAGAATGAGAACCCCAGCTCCAATAAGAGCCACCAAGTTCACCATGAAAGCCAGTATGACAAGGTCACCCAGCAGAATACTGAAGAGAACCAGCAGTTTCCAGCAGCTCCAACAGTTTCTCCAAACAAGCTTCCCTAACAACCTCTACCACTTTATGCATTTCTCTTATGCTGCCAGCAACAATCCTCAGGAGGACCTTAAACACCAGCACCATGAGGGTTCAGTTCAGCTGGGTGTAACAAGTTGACCACCAGTTGGCAATCCACCACAGCAACCAAGAGAAAGACAAAAGCTTAACCAATGAATGCAGCAAAAATTAATCAGGCCCTTCTTTTGGGCAAGACTAGTTGTCACTAGAGTCTAAAGGAAAATGATATATAGCTTCTCTCTCTAAAGAAAGAATAGGACACACACTAAGTTGAAGAATATATATGCAAATATGCTAAGCCAAACCTCCTACAAATGCTGCTAGGTTCATTGAAGAGAAAGCATCTGAGTAGGTTCTGAATGCATTTGGATTGTGATGATATCTGAGAGGAACTGGAGAGATGCAATTTCAGAAGACTGATAAGATAATGTGCATGCTAAGAAGAACAGATCCAAATGCCACAAGTTGCTTGTTTGGCTGGAGGGGCAGGGACTGATTCAGTTAAGCCACAAGTAGAGGACCCTAAAGCTAAGAACTTTTCCTGCTGGCCATTAGCAGCCTCTTAATCTGTTTCTCCCCTACACCTCGGAAATCTGGATTATCCTGGGGGTGATGGGTCCTCCCTGGGACTGAGGATCCCCAAAAAGGATATAAGATGAAAGACAAGGAGCAGCACTGTGGGCAGGGGTGGTCTGCACAATTGGTCAGCCACATGATGAACTTTAGGCAGTTCCCCAAGGGTGAGAGAGCTCATCAGAAGGCACTAACATTAGGAGTGCACATTCAAATCTTCGCTTTAGAAAGGCTGCCTTGATATGGACAAAGAGTGGAAGGAAAGACTTCAAAGTCCCTTCGTCTACCTAAGACTTTTGGGTCATAGCAAATCCAGAGCCCTCGACAAACTCATCTTAGCCACCATGAAGCTTTGCTAAAACATTTCTATTTCCAATCTTTTTTGTTGTTGCTGTTTTATCAAATCGTAAATATGAATAAGTTGTTAAAATTCTATTGAGAACATTTATAATTATATAGCTAAATATATAAAATGAGATAAATGAGATCAAGAAATGGAGGTAAGGGGAAGGGGGAACACTGAGATGTGTTAGGTCCATGTACCAATTCCCCACAAGGTATGTAATCATTATGTATGCAAATTACTAATAAAAATAAAAAGTTTTAAAAAGAAGAAAACAGATGATGTAAGGAAGTGTTGTTTTACATGTAATAAAAACAGAATGTTAAGAGAATACCGTGTTGTTTTTTTTTATTTACTTGTACTTTGTAGAAGGAGACAACATCTGGAATAAGTAAACATTACATTTTCTCTTATGAAATATCTAAAAATCAACATATCAAGTCTTTTAGTTTTAAAAAATGAAAGCTGGTAGAAACATTTGTGCATTCCAACTTGAAGGGAAAACCTAACACATCTGTACATTCTTTTGTACAATTAATATGAAAATCTAATTTTGCTCCACATAAACTTGCTCAACTATAAACAAACAAATCATTCTTGAGATTAGATCAAAGACACAATTTATTGATGGCATGCTAAAGTAAATAACATCAAATGTTGGACAAAATTAAAATTTTAAAAACATCTTTTTTAAAATATAAATTATATATAGAAGTCACCATTTAAAGTATACAATTCAATGGTTGTAATATATTCAGAGTCACGTAACTGTTACCACAATCTAATTTTATGTTTTCTTCATCTCAAAAAGAAATTCCATATTCCTTAGCATTCACTCTCCAACCCTCTCATCCCACTGCCAACTATCTGCTGGCAACCAATAACCTACTTTCTATCACTATAGATTTGCTTATTCTGGACATTGCACCTAAATGTAATCACAGAACATGTGCTCTACAATGATTCTTGTAAATGTTAATATTAATACATCTCTATTCATAATAAGTGTTTGTTTTTTTATACTGGGTATTAAACACACAGCCTTCACACTGAGCTCCCCAGTTCCTTTTAATTTTTTATTTTGTTTGTCTGTTGTTGTTTTTTTTTTGTGGAACTGGGGATTGAACTCAGGCCCTTGCACTTGCCAGGGAAGCGCTTATTCCACTGAGCTATCTCCCTGGCTCCTGTCTGTAATTTTTTGAGACAATATCTTGCCGTGTAGTTCACACTGGCCTTTAACTCATTCTCTTGCCCAGGCTAGCCTTGACCTAACAGTGATCATCCTGCTGCAGCCTCCTAAGTTCTGGGAAACATAGTCACAAGCCATCACACCCAACTTAAAAGTCTGATAAATCACTTAAATTGCTACTTAATGGGAAGCAATTGAAAAAACAAAACAAAACAAAAGCTGCTTTCTCTCCTACAGTTCTCGCATTGCAGGTCTTCTGTGTCACTTAGTGGGAAACTTATCTAATTTGTCTATATAATCTATGAACAGTACAGGTCCAAATTGTTTCCTACATCCCATTGGGCATGTCAGAATCTCATTTGCCCTCTGTTGATTCAACAATCATGCATTACCTGACATATCCTTAAGTATATATTTTGTACAGGTTCGCTTGTTATCCCAATTTAAAGTATTTTTACACAGACACACAGAACCTACACACCCTTACACATACAAATTTCAATATCATGATTTTCTATCTATATTGACCTTGTAAAGGATTATC